>QJNZ01001246.1:0-20810 GCA_004155055.1 Monosporascus sp. CRB-8-3 | reverse complement strand
TCTTCCCTTGGCAATAACCTCGCGCCCATTCGCAACAGCATATAACAGCGGCGTCTGGCCGTTATTATCCTTCACCTCGATAGCGGCGCCTATCTCGAGCAGCAGCTTGACAACGGCTTTATGTCCGTTCCCAGCGGCATGCATCAGCGGCGTCCGGCTGTCCTCATCCTCGGCCTCAATATCGGCACCCTTCTCAAGCAGCAACTTGACGATAGCCTCATGCCCTTCCCCAGCGGCATTAATTAGCGGTATCCAGCCAATCTCAAGCTTCGCCTCAGTCCTAGCACCTCTCTCAAGTAGCAGCTTAACAACAGCTTCGTGCCCGTTCTTAACGGCATATAATAGCGGCGTCTGGCCGCTCTTATCCTTCGACTCGATCTCGGCGCCCATCTCGAGCAATAGCTTAACAATGGCTTCATGACCTTCCTCAGCGGCATAATTTAGAGGTGTCTTATCAGCCTCACTCCTCACCTCCGTCCTAGCGCCTCCCTTAAGTAGTAATTTAATGATGGCCTCTTGTCCTTCTACAGCGGCAAAAATTAGCGGAGTCCAGCCAGTTTCAAGATGTTTCGCCTCAATCCTAGCACCTCTCTCAAGCAGCAGCTTGACGACGGCTTCTTGCCCTCTCCCGGCGGCACCCATCAACGGCGTTATGCCATAGTTGTCCCTCGCCTCAATCTCGGCACCGCTTTCGAAAAGTACCTTAATAACGGCTTCGTGCCCGTTCGTAGCAGCATAAAATAGCGGCGTCCCGCCGTCCTTATCCTTCGCCTCGATGTCAGCGCCCCTTTCGAGTAATAGTTTAACGATGGTTTCGTTCCCGTTCTGAGCGACCCGCAACAGCCGTGTTTTGCCGTGGTTATCCTTCTCCTCCAAATCAGCGCCCTTCTCGTCCAGGTATTCATCCGGATCAAGAACCATACTACGTAGCCGCTTAACTAAGGCTGCGAGCTCCGTTTTGGACAGCGACATCCCACCATAGTCACCTTCCGGATCAGCAACCAACCCGTACGCCCGGCGGATAACTGCTGCTCTCCCTTTGCCTACTGCATCAGACAAGGGCGTTCCGTTATAACCGTCTTTTGCCTCCAAATTAGCGCCCTTCTCGCACAGCATTTTAACGACAGCCTTGTGCCCGTTATCTACAGCCCACAACAGCGGCGTTCCATTATAATCATCTTTGCCTCTAGATTAGCGCCTCTGTCGAGCAGCAATTTTACAACGGCCACGTCCCATTTCGAGCAGCGTATGACAGCAGTGTCCCGCCGCAATCATCTTTGACCTCCGGATCAGCGCCCTTCTCGAGTAGCAACTTGACGATGGCCAAGTGCCTGTTCTCCACAGCATCCGACAGCGGCGTCCCGTTATAGTTATCTTTTGCTTCCGGATCCGCGCCGTTTTCGGCGAGTAGCTTGACGACAGCCTCGTGCCCATTTCGTGCAGCCCACGATAATGGCGTCCCGCCATACTTAGATTTTGCCTCCAGGTTAGCGCCTTTATCGAGCATCAACTTAACGACAGCCTCATGCCCGTTCCCCGCAGCCCACGATAGCGGCGTTCGAGTATAACTGTCTTCTGCCTCCATATTCACACCGTCCTCGAGCACCAGCTCGTCGAGCACAAGCTTGACGGTAGCCTCATGCCCGATCTCTACAGCCCACAACAGTGGTGTCCGGTCATAGTCCTTGTCTTTCGCCTCCAGATCAGCGCCATTCTCAAGCAGCAGCTTCACAGTAGCTTCGTGCCCGTTCTCTGCAGCCCTCGACAACGGCGTCCGGCTTATCTCTAGACCGGCGCCCTTCTCGAGCAGCAGCTTAACGACGGCCGCATACCCGTTTTCTGCAGCCCACGACAGCGGCGTCCGGCCATATGCGCTCTTCGCATCGGTTTCGACCCCTTTTTGGAGGAGAGCCTTAACCGCTTCCTCAACCCCAAAGTATGCCGCCAAATGAAGCCCTGTCATTTGCCTCGGAAACCTTTGGCTGTATTCTGAATCTAATAAGCGACGCTTGCTAACCATCAGCGCTTGGCTCGATGCCTCTACCCTCGCCTCACAACCCAGAAAGTCTATAACTCCTGAGCATAGAGTCGAGGCTTGGCGAGCGTGATGTCCCCAATTGTGTGCGGCGTAGTCGTAAAATTTATTCGACTCAAGCCGCTCCTCAAACTCGTCGTCCGTCTGACAGAATCCGCTCTCAAAACCGTGAAATGAGAGGTAGGTAACGCATACCCTATTGATTTCGGACTCTGCGTCCGGAAACCAATATTTCCGTCTTCGTTCGAAGTATTCTTGTGCCGTGTAGTGGACCAGCCGGATGATGCTGCTTTCTTCGTCGACAGTGACTAGTCCAGCACACACTTTGACCATAATTTGTGGAAGGTTATCTTCGTCAAGATGAGACTTGCCGGTCTCCACGGCAAGGGCATGCTGAAGTTCATGTCTCTTCAGCGGTCTTCTTGCGCAGGTGATCCAAGATAGAGCCTTCTTAGCGAGCTCTTTCCAATTTGGAGGATGCTGTTCGATTCGCTCAATGGCACCCTGATACGCCTGATCGTACGCTCCGGGCCCAGTGGGCAATTTTGTGAGAGCAGTCCGGACACCCTTGATGCTTGCTTGACTAGTTAGTGAATCTAATGAAGCTGTGCAAGTAGGAACCTAATACTGTATTAGCGACATAATTCGTTTCGTTCAAGGGTCAAAAGATACATACATCCCATCGACCAGCTGGATGATCTTGGTTTTGATTTCTTCACGAAGTTTCGGATTACAGCACACAAACCCCGGCAGCTCACCCATGCGGCCATCCAGATGTCTCCTGACATCTTCAGGTATAGCCCGGATTTCCAAAGACATGCTCTCCTCAAAATGATTCGTGATCCCTGGGTCAAATCTTGAAGTGGCAAAAATGTTAGCTTCAGTCTTGGCTTGAAGGCTGAATATCTCAGTCAAGAGTCTCGTCTAGCTCGAGCCTTCGCATTCGTCAAGGGCGTCGATGACGATGAAGACTCTCGAATATGCAGCAGCCTCGAGATGAAGGCTCCTTGAGATCTCGTCGAACGATGGTTTCGCCTGGGTTTTCTGGTATGAGTCGTCGAGAGCTTTTCACACTCGCAGGCAGCGAAAACTGTCTCTCAGCCAGCTGCTTCAACAAACTCGAAAGCAAACTTTCGGCCTTCTGCTCGTTCTGCCGCCCGAAATCGCAGTAGATGTATGCAATGCCGGTGCTTTGGTCAGCTTGGAACCTCGCAAGGAGGTAATTAATCACAATTGCCGTGATGATTGTCCTCCCTGCGCCCGGAATGCCGGGACAGAAAAGTGTACGCTGGTTCGTCTTCACCCACGCTCGGAACACATCCGAGTCCAGCAGCCACTGTCCTGTCCCTGGCTGTCGCCTGCTGATAGCGTCGTTGTGCCGGGGGGCATAGTCCACCGCCGTGAGCCAGTTTAGGATGGTCTTATGCTCTTTATCACGATGCCCACGGACGAGTTCATGAACGTCCCTCGACGTATCCTCAATTTTTTCTTTAATATCTGCCATGGCAACGCGAATCAGTACTTGGTAATAGAATAATTCATGGTATTCCGCTGGACTTACCTGAGGCAATATCGGCGATTCTCTTCTCGGCGTCGACATCGTCCGGTGGGATTCGCTTGAGAAGTTCCTTGAATATGCAGCCGCGGCCAACGCTGCATACCCTGCTACTCGTCATTCTTATGGGTATCCGAATAGTCGCATATACCGCGGACGACCAGACAGGGAAAGTCGTCCATCAGCCCTGCCGCCTCCATTTCAATGTTGAAGTGAGGGTCAAGGTCTAGCTAACAAATATAGTGACATGGTCTCCCGTCAGTGTTGTGTGTATATAAAAAACCTCTGCTACCTAGATAAACGGTTAGAATGACCATAATCAATGCTTATTATCCTGTATTTTAGTAAGTTATAAGCCCGGAATTCCGCATTTAAACTGTTTTCAAGTTAAGTATAGTATAATAAAGGTTTTAATAGGTTAATTAAATTAAAAAGGATTTATTCGGACGATATATCGGTTCGAACTTACCGTTTTTATTTAGGCGTCGGTTTTAACAAAATTATTATAATCTTAGTTTAATTATTAACTACTAAAAATAAGATTATTATATATTTATCGATTATAATTAACGAAAATTATCTTAATACCGGCTAACCTATTCGGGTAATATTTTAATAACGCGTTTTTATAATTAAGTATTACATTTATTTAATAAATATTATTAAGTAATTATAACGAAATTACGGAAGCTTTTAAGCAAAAAAGGCTAGCAATAATAAAAACCTTATTCTGAAATTTATACCGGAAAAATAATTAAATTTAAAAGATCTTACAGTTTTTATATTAACAAACGAACGAAACTGATTTAAGATTAAAGTTATTACGTTAAATAACAGAAACGAATTTTAACCGGATATTCTAATAAACGTATTAATAACTATAATACCGTTTAAAGTTTAATTTTTTAATATTATTTTTTACCTTTATAACTATAATTTTATTTTTCCTTACAGCAATTTTTCGACAGCTTATCTATTAATATAATATCGCGACGTAATATTAACGTTAATACTAATATTAATAGCATCTCCGAAATTACTTTAAGTATATCTAAAATAAATTTCTTATTATACTTATTAAACAGAAATAATTATTCGAAATAAAGGAGATATATAGCAATATATATTAAGGCCTATAACGGTTATAAGCTTATACTAGGAAAAACTTTTAATATTATCGATAAAATTCTTTAACAGTTATAATTAAAATAATAAATATCTTAACATAAAGCTGTTATATTATTTAAAAATAACTGAAATAAATTTTTCCAGTATATTAATATAGTAAAAGATACGAAAATAAAACTATTTACTTAGGTTAAAAGGGAATTTAGATAGGAAAATATTTTATTATTATTACAGTTTGTCGATAAATAGGACTCCGTTAAACTTAACGTCCTTGGTACCGTGTGTAACTTCGGTTAAGAAATTATAAATATTTAAAAAAAAGTATATTCGAATAGGGTCGGAATATAAGTTTGTCGTTAACTACCTAACTGTCTACTTTATTCGCGAATTAGGTAAAAAAGTATAAAGCTTAGGTTTAAATATTTTAAACTTTACATACCGATAAACTGTTCGAATTAATCGACATTATTCGTATAATAAAGGCGTAAAAAATTATGCATAAAAGATAACTAATTAGCAAATAATAGCGTATCTGTTATAATGGTAAAATCTTACCGAGGCGTCGGTTATAAAAAAATTATTACGGAAACCCTAATAAAAGAGAAAAATCCCGTTATAATAAAGGTTTTAATATGCTTATATTATAATAAACGCAACGATACTAAGGATTAATACTAAAAATTATATCTCTACTTTTGAAAAAATAAAAAGAATAAAAAGAAAACGGAAAAATATAAAAAGGCGTTATTAACAGTTAAAAATAAAGATAAAAGTAATAATGTTACTAATATTCCTCGTATTTAAACTAATACTTTAATTTCTATATAATAATTTTTTTATTTTCTATAAAAACTTTAAATATTAAACTCCGGATACGTATAATATATTATCTTTAACTATAATAAGTTTATCAGCTTTATTTCTATATCTCTATTTAATAACTTAACTATCGGAAATATTAGCGATATTAAAATTCCTATATTAAAGCAAGGTACTATTAGGGAAAAGTATATTATTATTATAAAAACGTTATTAATTTATTTTAAAAATATCTTTCTCGTTCCGAAACTAAAAGTTACCTTAATATCAATAACGCAACTACTAAATAAAAAAGTAAAGATAATAGTAAAGCGCAACTTATACGAAATTACGATATTAACTTAATATATAAAAAGTTACTTTATATCGACTTCTCTCGTATATAATAAAATCGGCAGTTTAATTACTAACTCGATAAATAACCCGGTAATTAATCTAATTAAAAACCCGGTAACTAACCCGAAAGTTAACCTAAATATTAATTTGAAATTTAGCGCTTTTAAAATATATACACTTCGATTTAGTAACCTATTTATATTAAAAACGTTCCTAATAACAATATCAGCATTATAAGCATATATAATCAACCTAAAAATAAGGCTTTAATACGAAAGAATAAGTTACCTAAGCTAACTATCGTTACTAAAATTAAAACATATAATCCAGGATATAAACGACATCTAAAACTATTATACTTATAAAATTTACGTTAAAAGCCGGATAAAAAAAGGACTATATAAAAATGTATTATATAAAAACTACCATCCTAATAATATTATTTATTTAAATATATATGGACCTTTTTGTATTATAAACGCCAATAGTAAAAAGTACTAATATACTCTGATTAACGATTATAACCGTGTAAACTCCGTCTACTCGGAAAAAAAAAAATTTAAGCCTATATCCAATATTTTATTAAATACCTTAAGAAATAAAACAAATAAAAACGCAAATATTAAATACTTTATATAAATTAAACTAAAAAATTTATCTTTAATAACGTTAAAACGTAAACTTTATAATGTAATATTATATTATAAACTACTAATACAAAATAATATTAAAATAATAATATTACGAAAGCTTTTAATATTATTATTAGAAATAAACTATTACTTACGATAATAAAGGGAAATATACTTTTTAATTAATAGCTTAAAATGTTAAGAATAGTTAATTATTTACGTAATCGAAGTTTTTATAACGTACTTAACGTTACCCCCTAGTAAATTATTTACGGACAAGAACTTAATATAATATACGTTAAAATACTAGGTATTAAAGTTTAATATTTCTTTTTTTTTCTAAAAAAAAAAAAGCTAGACGAAAAAGCAGACCAAGATATATTCGTAAGTTATAGCGAGAACTCGACTTATAGAATATTAACGCCTAAGGGGAAAACCGTTAAAGGAATTAAATAAAACGGCTACTCCGACGTCGAAAAAAAGATAAAACGGGAAATAATCTTTACTATTACATAGATTTCCCCGTACAGTAAAAAAGCCCTATACGCTTTTAATTAACTAAACGATTAAAACGTACGTATAAAGCTTATCGTTATATTTACCTATAAATAATAATATTACGAGTTTTATATCAGATTTTAACTTTAAAAACTAAATTCTAAATTATTTCGAACTTAGATATTTACTTCGGAATCTAATATTATATAAAAATAATGACGTATTTAAACTTTACGTATTCTTAGCTGTAATATTAAACGTTAAAACAGTAAATAATGATATAAAGCTATAAATATTAAATAAAGTAAGGCGGAATTACTTTTAAAGTAAATAATGAGAAATAATAAAAATAAAATATTAATTTCTACTAAATAACAATACGTAAAAATTAATAAACCTTATAAAGAGGATGAGTATTTTACGTAATAAATGGATTTTTAAACTAAAAAAAACTTTATAACGGAATTACGCGTTTTAAAGTACTTTACGTAATTCGAGGTTTCGAACAAATCGAAAAAGTAAATTATTTTAAAACATTCGCGTTATTAATAACGCTAATAAGTATTAAAATATTATTCGTTATAACTGCTATTTAAAATTTAAAAATTAAATACATAAAGATAAACACTACCTTTCTTTATAATAAAATAAAGGAGGAAATATACGTTAAATAATCGGAGGAATTCGACGATAGTATAGGAAAAATCTATAAACTAAAAACGGCGCTATACGAGTTAAAGCAAGTATTAAAGATATAATTTAATATTTAACCGAATATTTAGCAGAATTTAACTTTAATTCGATTAACGTAACCAATAAAATCTTTATTAATAAGACGACTAGAATTTATATTATTATTTACGTCCACGATCTATTAATATTTATCAAAGATTAAAAAGTTATTAGTAATATTAAAGTAGTATTAAACAAACTACTTTAAACAACAAATCTTAAACCTTATTAATATTACTTAAATATTCGCATTTACATAAACCGGTCGAATTAAATTATTTGCTTAGATTAACAGGGATATATTAATATGATATTTATATTATATTAGATTAAAAACTGTAAAAAAGCTAACACCCCGATAATAACGACGAAATTAAAAAGGGGAGAAAACGACTAGACCTTCTCGAAAAATAATAAATAATACTATTAATTAATAATAAGCTTTTTAATATATGTGATAATAAGAACTTGGCTGAATTTTTGCTTATATAGTATTATACGTATATAGGTATTTATTCAATTCGATACTATAGTACGAAGCTATAGTAAAACAGCTATTTCGTTATCTGTAAGAAATAAAAAAGCTAGTTTTTAAATTTAAATAAAAACTAAGTTTTTTTAATCGGCTATAGTAATACTATCTAGACAGGTAATCGAAATAGCCGGAGGTTAATTTCGAGTTACGTTTTTAACCTAGGTAATAGAACAATTAATTAATCCTTTAAACGAAAAGCTAGTACGATATTATTATCTTATAAAGCTAAATATATCGGTTAAATTCAGGCTATAAAAGAAAGCTATTTAGCTATAACGGCTTTTTAGTAAACTTAATACGGATTTTAAAGAGAAAAGTAAAGGTGGTATAATTAGGACTAAGCCTAATATAATAATTATTTACTATAATAATTAAGACGCGATTATACTAGCAAAAACCCTAGTAATTATAATCGTTCTAAGTATATTAATATTTAACAATACTTTACCAGAAAAAAAGTTATACAAAATAATTTAACTAGAATATATCTAAACGGAAAACATAGTAACAGACGGTCTAATTAAGCTATTCGTACGAAAGTCGTTTTTAAAGTTTCGCGAAACTTCCAGTTTAAAGCTAATATCCGATAATTGCGTTTAAAAAGGAATTAACATTATAATTACGTATTTATAACTCGGACGGAGTAAGTAAAGCCGGGCCGAGACGTCGATTAGTTAAGAGCTAACTAAGTAACAGGAATTAAAAATTAATTAAGTAGTAGGAGTTAATCGAGCAAATAGTTCAAGAGTCGTAAAAATTATAATAAACTGCGGGAGTATATATAAGTACATAGCCTGGCCTTAAGCGGAAATATTAAAGTAAAGGTTAAAGTCTAGCTAATAAGTACAGTAACCTATTATCTCGTCAGTATTATATATATATAGAAGGCCTCTGCTACTTAGATAGACGGCTAGAAGAATCTCAATCAATGCTTATTATCCTGTATTTTAGCAGAAATAATAGTTAAAACTAGCCGAAAAAAATCTACTTTATATACGTTTATAAAGTAGACGTCTCTCTTCTTTATAAAATATTCGTAAATTTAGAAAATTATATTTTAAAAAAAATCGAAAGAACTTACACTATATATATTTACAGGGTAACCGCCGCTCTTACTTGGTTTTATGAGATATACGGTAATTTAAAAAAAAGAAATTTAAATTAACCGAAAGAATTTACTGGGTATACATTTATATGATAGCTGTCGCTCGTACTTAGTTTAACGTAATATACGTACGTTAAAAAAAATAATGTTTAAAATTAGCCGGAAGACTTTATTAGATAAACGTTTATAGGGTAGGTACCGCTCGTAATTTTACTTAATATACGGAGGTATAATAAAATTTTATTAAAATTAATTAAAAAGATTTATATTATAAATGCTATTAAGGTAAGCGCTGTTAATAGTTTATATTACGTAATATATGGAAGTATAAAGAATAATACTTAAAATAAACCTAAAGAATTTACGTTATATACGTTTATAAAATAAGCGCCGCCTGTACTTTATTTTATAGAATATTTAACATTAATAAAACACGTATATTTTATATAGATTTATAAGGTAGATGCCGTTCGTACTTAATTTCAGGGAATATACGTATATTTAATATAATATATAAACTAATCGAAAAAATTTACTACATATACGTGTATAGAGTAAGAGCCGCCTATATTTAATTTCGCGAAATATATATATACGTATAATTCAAAAGAATAATAGTAAGGTAATAAACGGACTAGCTATTCCGCCATATAACCTAAAAGATCAGCAGTTCCAACGCTTTATGCGTTGGAAGTTCTTATCCGCACTTAAGTAGAATACGCCCCGGGGCTTATATTCTTATAATAATATTAAAAAATTAATTAAGAAGGCTTAGTATATATACGCTTATATGGTAAATACTTAATAAATAATATTTAAGGGTAGCCGAAAGAATTTACTCTATATATGTTTATAAGATAAGCGCCGCTTGCACTTAGTTTTGCGAAATATACGGACGCTTAGAAAATAATATGTAAAACTAATCGGAAGAACCTACCCTGTGTACGTTTCTAGGATAGTCGTCGCTCGCACTTGATCTCGCGGAATATACGGACGTTTAGAAAATAATAATTTAAACCTAGTCGAAAGAACCTACCTCTATATACGTTTACAGGATAGGCTCCGCCCGTACTTCGTCTTGCGGAATATACGAACGTTTTAAAAATAATATCTGAAATTAACCGTAAATTTTTCTCTTATATACGTTTATAAAATAAACGCCACTTATATATAGTTTAACATAATATACGAATATTTAAAGAATGATTTTTAAAACAAACTAGAAAATCTTATTTTATTTATTTTATCAGCAGTTACAGTAATCAAATGCAGGAATCTGGCAAAGTGCGTATGATTATTCTAGGAAAGACTAAAGAAGTTTGGGGGCAATCGCCCTTACATATACGTTTAACTATATAAAGGATAATTCCTGGACAAAGGCTGTCCTAGGCAACAGTTCGCAGCCTAGGTATACCAACTGCGAGCACCTAAAAGTACCAATTGCCGACACGCCCTTTTGCATCAAGTAACCTTATTTACGTAATCTCTTAAAATTAAATTTAAAACTCTAGGAAAATCTATTAAACGTTTATTAAAAAAATTTTAATTTATATAAATTTTAAACCCTCGTTTCTGTCATTCTTATTAAAAATGTGGCTGCGCAATTAACCGTTACATTAAAAAACCGGCCTTTTCGTTTTACCGTTTTTATACGGCCGCCTCGGAACACGGGGCCTACTTTTTCCGAAATATTTCGGACTAGGCTAGGCGTTAATATAAGAAAACGTTCTATATACGTTAACCTATTACGTTAAAGGTTTTATAGCTTTAAAAATCGGATCCATTTTTTAACGGCAATACCAGTAAGTAATTAAAATCACTGCTTTTTAAGTCCCCTTTTACAAAAGGCTATTAAGTAAAGGTTTTTTTCCGGTTAATTAAGAGATATTAATTAACTATAAATTACATATAAAATATTAACGCCCTTAGATAAAAATTAATGCAAAAAGTTATAACTATATATAAAATAAATAATTTTATTAAAGGTTAAAACCCTAAAATTAACAAATAAACGGATACCTTCGGGTAATCGTAAAAAAAATGCCGCAATCGTTACTTTTAATAACGAAAAACAGGTTTTAATAAGGGAACGCCTTTTTTCCCGTACAAAGGGAGTCCAGCGGGATCATTTTTTTATTAATTACTTCAATTAAATCTTAAGTACCTTTTAACTCTTCCTATATTTTCTCAAATCCTAAATTAATTATAAACCGCTCGAAATCTACCTTATTAAATAGCTTTATAAATCCGTCGGCAGGATTATCTTTGTTTTTTACGTATTAAAAATTAATATTTCCTTTTCGAACTTCTTAACGTACGTAATGATATTCAATTCGAATATAACGTTTTTTTCGTATTATCTATATCTTTTTTACCTATTTAAACGTACCTGTATTATCTTTTAAAATAGGAATAAAACATTTAAATATAAACCTTAATTTTATTAAGAAATTTTTAATCCCAGCTGTTTTTATAATTACTATTTCTGCTCCTACGTATTTTATTTCCGTAATATATTTAATAACAATACTCTATAACTTCGAAATCCATAAAATAAACGCTTTAATTATAAAAAATATATAGCTAATTATAGACTTTATTAACTCGCAATTATTTATAAAACTTATATATACTACTCCGAATAATCCTAAGTTATTATATTTATAATATAAATAATCTTTTTATAACTTCCGGTACCGAAAAAACATATTTAATATACCGTTTAAGTATTTCGACAATCTTTTAATATATTCCTAGTATCTAAATAACGGGTTACTCATAAACCTTACCTAAGTTAACGTTATAAACGTTATTTCCGGTCTATTAATATAACTTAAAAAATTAAATTTCCTTACCAAGCTAACATATTTAAACGTTTTTTCTTTACTAACTACACCGTTAGATCTTACAGCGTACTTTAAACAATTCTTAACAAATAACGTAAATTTTTTTCTCATTTTGTTTAAACTAACTAACTTTAATAACCTCTTAATATATTGTTATTAATTTAATCTAATATTTTCCGTTAATAAGGAACGGATAATTCGTATACTTAAATACCAGTCTATATTACCTAAATCCTTAATTAGGACGTTTTTAACAATCCTCTTAATAATATCCTTTAAATATTATCTATTAAAACCGAAAAGCAGAAAATCATTTACGTATAAATCAATAACGTTTCCTGTCTTAAGGTTATGATATATCGCGTTATCCGAAATTAACGGACGAAAACTTTACTTCACGAATATTTTTCTTACTTTTTCCTATTAAGCAACTCCGGCCTGCTTTAAACCGTATAATAAGTTTATTAACTTAATAACCTTTTTAAAAGAGAACTTATATATTTCTCTATCATTTAAATACGCGTCAAAATATTTCTTTAACATAAAAAACTGTTTTATATAAATATCCTCCTTTAATTTACCGTTTAAATACGTAATAATAAAATCTATCTAAAATATATACCACTCTAGAAAAACGGTTAACGCCATCAAAATCCTTTAATACACTGCTTTTGCAGTATTTGCTACGGCTTCGTTATAATTAATTCCTTTCGCTATATAAATCCTTTTGCGCAAATACGTACCTTATACTTATCTAGCTTTCCTATAAACGTATATTTCTTTTTTAATACTTATTTAATATTAATAAAATACCTTTAAACAACTTTATTAAAAAACGTAAATTTAAAGGTTCCGTACGAAAAATTCTTTTTAATCTTTATAAAAATAACCTTAAATTACATTTTTCGTTCTAAGCTTTTTATAACTTTCTTTAAGGATAAACCGTTATTTATAGCAATAAACAGCCTATAAGTATTAATATTTAATATATTAATTACTTATTCGTATTCGTAAACGTTCCAAATAACCTGATCGGCATTTCTAAAATTACTAAGACGGTTTTTATCGTTACTCGACGTTAATAAGTTAAAAAGGAAAATATATAAACCACCTTTACTTTCGCCCTTTTAGGTTAAAGTTAACTTTAACTTTTAAATTAACTTTAGAATTTTATTTAAAGCTTTTAAAATGTACAGCTTAAAGATAATTTTTTTCGGGCGTCCCCTTTTACGTTTAACCTGCTTAGTTTCTTAGTCCGTATCGTCCTTTAAAACGACGTTATTGTCCTTATTTTTTATTTTTACGCCTTACTTTTAACGGTATTTTAAACGTTTTTATACGGGCTATAAAAGTAATCGGATAATATTTTTAAAACTAAAAAGTTTCCCTAGCTTTTTTAGGTTTTCGTAAATAGTAAATACGGTATTATAAGTAACTTACCGCCCTTTAACAGTTATACCTTATAATTATATATCCCTTAATAACTTAATAATATTTTTTTTACTTTACAGGTTATTAACTTTTTTAATTTAATCCGATAATTTTTATTAATCAAAATTATATATTTACTACCGAAAATTCAGAAATAACCGTTATTTAATTTATATAATTTATTTAGCTCGAATATATCCTTAAAGTATTCGATTAATATCATATCTTTACCGTAAATTAACTTATCCTGTTAATAATATACCTTATTACTTTTATTACGAAATCCCAAAAATATATAAGGATTTTTATTTACGCGGAAATCGTACGCGCCTCGTTTTATAAAAACTGTATATTTCGTTTTACAACTCCGTTTTAATATTAATTATATACGCTGAAAACTACCAGTTCGATACCTTCTATGGCGCAAAAGTTTTTAATTATTATTATATCGAACTCCCTGTTACCGTTTAAACGTAAGATTTGCATTTTCTTGCGTTTGCTTTTTTCGTTTAATAGTAAAGTTTTTACATGCTTTATAATTTGCGTAATATACGCGTATAGGCTTTATTAAACCTCGTTCTTATTTTTAAATAAATAGTACTTTTCATAACGTAACAGGTTATTTACAAAAAAACCAAAATAACTTTTATTCTTAATATTAATAAACTTAACTAACTCTATATCGTATTAATAATTTTTCTTATATATTTCCCTTGCTTTTAAAAGTTTGTAAATAATATCTTCCGTATTTTCCCTTCGTCGTACGTTATATAAGGGATATTTTTCATATCGTTAAGGTTTAGATTTATCCCTATAAACCTTTTGATAGTTTATATTAATCATTCGGTATTAAAATGGCAAAGGCGGCAGTACTAAAAGATAATTTTCTTTATAACTTTTTCCGTTATTAAAACCTTTTCGTTTTTAAAAGCGTTCGAAAGTACGCGTTTTAAGTTATTTACTAGGTTATCGCCGTTTTCTTTATCGAATACCTCCTTTAGTACGAATTTTTATTAATAGTTCTTGTTATTTATTAAGTCCGGGGCCTTAATAATAAGCTCCGGCTTTCCGTAAAGCTACAAAAAAATCTTTTTTGCGGGACGTTAATCGTTAACAACTAAATCTTATTAAAACTTATTAAGGCGTTACGATTTAGGTAACCTCCCTTTTTATAAAATATTTTCCCGGAAAACACCTTTAATAAGAAGATATTAATATATAACGTATACCTAATTATAATTTCGTTTTTTTTATTAAGCCTTTTTAAAGGTTACTTAATAATATTAACAAAAGTAATAATTACGGATCCTTTACCCGTTATAATTTAAATTAAGTCGTTCCCGTAAAAGGAATAAACCTATAGGAACATAACGTTTCCTATAACCGTTCCCTTAAGGCGTTCGCCCTTTTGTAATTTAAGGCGATTAGTCGCCTAAGTTTCAAAGCGTTCAGCTATTAAAGCTCCCCGGGTTTCAGAGTACTCAGCTACTAAAGCTCCTTAAACTTCTTCCTAAATTATTTTATCGTACCATTGTATAAAATCCTTAAGTTATTATTTTTTAACGCGGGCGTTAAAGGTCTTTCCGTCTAATCGGTACACATTTTTCAGGCCGTTAAGAATAAATTACTTTTCATTCCTGTTACCGCTATAAGCGTTGCGAAAGTTGCTACTTTAGTTATTCTGCCCGCTATTACCCTAATATTAACTACGTTTTCCTTTTTTTCCTTTGCCGTTTTTCTCCTTTTACGGTTTAAGATAATCCTTCGCTAAATATCCGTATTTGCCATAATTAAAGCAAAGTAGCTTTTCGTTCTTATTCTATACGGGCCTATTATCTCGGAAGTTGTTATTATTATTATTACTTTTTCTCTTATCTTTTTAAGCGTTATAGGACTTCCCGGTTTTTTTTTCTTATTAATACGGTTATAAAATTCGCTGTTAAAATCGTCGATCAGCTGCTAGAAAATATAACTAGTTTGTTTAAATATTAATTAAATTATCTTATACTAACTACTAACGCGATCCTTTATAATAATAAGGAATATAGTAATTTATTTCTTTAATCCGAGCTTTATATTACAGCGCTTAATCTTTTATAACAGCTTTTAAAACTTCGTAATAAATTATACGGGGTCTCCTCTATCGTATATAATTTTGCTAAGCTTTTTTTAAAAGGACGTCTACCTTACTTTGCTTATGGCTACGTAAATTTTTCTAAAGGTCCTTAATATTTTCGTTCCTTTCTTAATGCTTGTAATTAATTTTAACGGCGCCCTTTTATACGTCTTAGTAATAACCTTTGCAAAACGTAACTAATTAAATTATCTTAACTTTATTCCGTCCTTATAGCTAATCTCTTTAAAGGTAAATATTAAAACGTTACTTTAAAGCTCCCAATTAACCCAGCCTACTAAGTGATTTTCCTTATCCAACGAAAAATCAAAACGTTTTTAACGTAACTTTATATTATTATTAAACTTTTTAAAATCCTTTTCTCTTTTCTTCAGGCGAACGCCTAATTCGTTAAAGCTATTTAAGCTATTAAAACTTAAAAAGCTGCTAAAGATGCTAAGGTAACTATTACGACGGTTTTTTCGCTTTCTAAAACCTTTAAATAAATCTAAAGGTAACTTATCCGAATCGCCGGGGTCCCTACGTACCATACTTTCTTCATTACGTAACTTCTTTTCCTTTTTTTCGCTTTTTTCTCTTTTTGAGAAATTAAGCTTTTTAATAAACTACCTCCTTAATTACGTTTCGCCTTTTCTTAGGGGGTTAATCTTTTTTACGTCGCTTTCGACAGCGATAAAAGCTTTCTATAAACCTTCCGTCTCTTAAACGTCTCGTAAAGCGCTCCTACGAATACTTACATTTCGTAAACTTCGTATCGCCTTTAATTAAGGCGGTTTTTGTTAAAGTACCCCCCCGAATTAAGACATATCTAATAATCGCTTTATAATATTATTTATTCGTTCTATTATATCGTTACTTTTTTTTTAGTAAAACTTTAATTTTCTAATTTTATCTTCGATTAACCTATATCTATATTCCCGTACCCTAACGGTTTTCCTAATCCTACTTAAATTAATACCCAGAGACGTATAAAGCTTATTTAATTCTAATTAAAGCTATTATTTCTATATAAAAGTCTTATATCGGTCTCTTAACTAACGCTATTAAAACAATAAGGCTTTTCCTGAAAAAGTCTCGAAAGCAAGTCTTTTTCCTACCGCCACGCCTATTATAAGCTCCTATTTTTCCCCCTTACTATAAAACTTTTCGTCTTAAAAGTCTTGGGGGTCCTCCAAATCGAAAGAAAAAAGAAATAAGTCGCTATTCGTATACTTTCTATCCCGCATAAGAACGAAGCCCTTATCGGATAGGCTACTTTACTCGGCTATAAAAAGCTGCCCTGAAATACGTTCTTACTATTCGCTTACTATCGTTAACCGCTTATTTTCTCTTAAGTTAACTAAACAACTCCCTTTTAAATTTCGTATTTTTTTTATTAACTTAACTTGCAAATAATTACTTCGTTTAACGTATTACGGTTACTAATTAACTAAAAAATACTACTATATTAGCAGTTACAATAATTAAATGCAGAAATCTAACAAAATGCGCATAGTTATTCTAGGAAAAACTGAAAAAATCTGGGGGCAATCGCCCTTACATATACGTTTAGCTATATAAAGGATGGTTCCTGGATAAAGACTGTCCTAGACAGCAGCTCGCAGCCTAGGTGCACCAGCCGCGGGCACCTGAAAGCACCAATTGCCGACATATTTTTATAAAATAAATACTACGTATATCTAAGTTTTAGGAAATATATTAACGGTAAAAAAAAAAATAATAATACTTAAAGGAAATTATAAAAACTTAGTTTATATATGTTTATAATATAAGCGCCGTATATCTTTTACATCGCGTAATAAACGTAATTACGTTTTAAATCTTTTAAAAAAATAAAAAATAAAAATAAAAAAATAGAAAACTGCTTACCCTGTATACGTCTACAGGGTAGACGCCGCTCGCGCTTGATTTCGCGGATTATACGGACATATCGGAAATAATATTCGAAACTAATCGGAAGGACCTACCCTGTATACGTTTACAGGGTAGGCGTCGCTCGTACTTGATTTCGCGAAATGCGTGCGTTTAAAAAGTAATATTTAAAACTAGTTCGAAGAATTTACCCTGTATACGTTTATAGGGTAGGCCCCGTTCGTACTTAGTTTGGCGGAATATACGTTGCACGTTTAACGTCCGCAGTAGTGTGAGAAATTTTATATACGGTATTGAAGGTCGAAAATTTCGATGTATGGAATTGTCGTGCAGAACCGCAGCTTATTAGTAGGGCCGTAAGTTACTTTTTTAAATTTACTATATAAATTAATTTATCGGGAAGAATTTTGCGCACCGGAAACCGTTGACCCGTGCGCGGAACCCAAGTGGGGTCGGTGGGTATATAAGAAAGCGGGAGTTTCAAAAGCAATTGAAAGCAACTGAAGCTACAGCGCACTCCCCTCTAAGACTTAGAAAGGCGTTAGCCAACTGGAATTAGAGGTGTACCGCCTAGCGATAGGTGGTGGTCCGCGCTACGGGTGACGATTCTCTCGATAGGAAAGATTATTGCAGCGGGGGTTTCCTCTAGGGACTACTGCGAGTGACTACTATCGTTGGAAAAGTAATGCCGTGGCGTGGGCCCGGATGCTTTAGGCTCTTAGAGCTTATAGTCCCCATATTGTTCCATATTAACGTGATAATCGTTGCGTGGTCCTTTGTACAGCGTTGTAGCTCGGGCTTCGTCGCGGGGGATTCATAGCGGTTATCGACCCCCCTAGCGTTATGGAGCATAGTAACTAGAAAGACATATCTGTTTGAGGAGATATCCCGGGTAGGATCCAAGAGATATGGAGACCGTGAAAAACTTTGTTGAAGCGTCTGGCGGCTACCCGAGGTGTTCTTGACGGGACGCCTGGTGGCGGGAAGGCGACTCCCAGTAGCATACGAAGCAAGATCCGCCGGTTCGCCAATGCATGGGAGCGAGAGTATCATACACCATTCCGAGTGAAGTATTCAATGGGCCCGGTATGTAAAATAACAGACACCGTGGTTGCCTAGCATCTAACAGTGCTCTTACTCACTAGCCAAAGTGTATCAAAGGCTAGCTGAAAGATGACATAGGCACGAGAGATATCAACCGATGTCACACTTACTAGGGAGCAGCTGCACAGCTCTTGAGAGGCTTGATATTGATAACTAGGAAGCTAGGAAGCGGTGAGCCCACTTAGTGTGTGTGATCTACTGATATAGGGCTTCGAAGAGGATCAACGTTGTTCCGAGTGATCCCTATAGCTCCTAGGGGGGCCCTTTTTCTGCGACAACCGAAAACCGAGTTTCCTTACTATAAATGTGACAGTTAGGCTGATCGCGAGGGAGAGTTGTCAGATATAGGGGACATCAGTTGTGTTGTTGTATTAGGCTAACTTGCGTATGTTTCTCGTACGCGTACAGCCTTTGTGTAGCCTAGCAACGGAACATATATCTTCCGATCAGAAGGACCCTTTCTGTATATGGGGTACGTTCAGCACCCCCTGCTAGCTGACAAGAGTTGCATAAAGTGTGAACAGCGTATATTGGCATGCGTGATCTCGGGCTCTAGAGAGCAGTGGCTGGAAAGTTCTATATATAGTGTGGGAGCCCCGGAACAACGTTATTGCGGGGTGCCTACAGCGTAGATGACTAAGCAGTTACACCTATTCTGCGACAATAAAAAACTTTGTTCACATGCAAGAGCGTTTATGGTTTTCTACTTATCGCGACCATGTACATGATGGGAACCAAGTCGATAACTAAAACCTACTAAACAATCACTGCTTCACTTCCGCGAGGCTACGAGAAGCATGCCAAGCGAAGTATGAGGTGAGTATGGGGCAGACGAAACGGGGAAGCTCCCTACTGTTAACCTTAAGCAAATGTCCTTCATGGAAGGACGGAGAGCCAGAACTCAAGCTTGGGTTTAAGAGAGAATACGCCAAAGGGATGGACGACCAACAGTAAGTGCAATGGTTTTTCTACTTTGTTGGGTTGCTGATCATCGCCCACGCCAGAACACCGGCTGACCGAGAAGCCGGTAGAACCAGACGGCCTGCCACCACCCTTCTACGCGCAACCCACGCTACACTGGCTTGTCAACACCCTGCCATCCGAGGCTTCTAAACGCCAGTGTAAAACCGAGCCAGCTCTCGGACTTGGAGCGCCAGAGGACGAAGGCTATTGGGCTAGCCAGTGGGCAGATGGCATGAAGAGCATGTCAAGGATAGGTTGAATACCGCCTTTTTCGACCTACCGGGTGTGGGTCTACACGGACCACCTCTTTGCGGGCACCATCCAGTCTCCTGGATCGCCGGATGATCGGTGTTATCGATAACTTAAAGGTTAACCGCACCAGTTAGCTTTTTGGAATTCTTGAAAATTCCTGGAGAACCCGGGAGGTGGTCCGTGTAGACCCACACCCGGTAGGTCGAAAAAGGCGGTACCCTTTGGATTCCATGCCGAGTGACCAGCCTTGAGGCGTGGGGGGACTACACATCTATACATACACGAGTGGTGTGAGGCGTCATTACCCCTGTTCTAACAGATCAAGCCGGCTTTTCCAGCATGGGCTTCAAGTGGTCCGCTAGAGGGGAATAGAGACCCAAGAAATCGGGAAGCAGGGGCCATAGTGCAGGATTTGTGGATGAAGTGGGCCTCGACGCTCAACGCCGTGAGATCCTTATCAAGGTTAAGGGGTAAAACATATAAACTGGGTTGAGGTATCAGGGAATTGACTAAACGGGCATTAGACAGTGGCGTAGCTATCGGAGAGGTGCTGAAGTTCTCCGGAAGAGAAACGCCAAAGTACTTCTTATTCATCATCCAAGCAATATGTGTACCATCGATGGCGCGAGGATCATTCTGGGGATTTCAGCTCCGGGACAAGGAGAAACCGGCACTTGCCTCAATCTAGGAATCCGGAGGTTTCCTCCGGAAAAGTGGGTCCACCTCGAATAGGGGTGGCAAAAGGGCTACGCGTCCTTCCATATTCTTCCATATCTTTCCATTAGTCACCTTTTGATTAATAATGAAAAATATGGATTAATAATTGGATAATA
>QJNZ01001245.1:0-20817 GCA_004155055.1 Monosporascus sp. CRB-8-3 | reverse complement strand
CCCAAAAAAAAAAAAAAAAAAAAAAAAAAAAAAGAAAACGACAGCATATAAATAAAACTGCTACAATATATAAAGAGGATATCATACATACATACTTACAACTTTTTCATCTTAAAAATTATCGGCTCCTATTTTATTAATTAATTTCTTAAACTAATTAATAAAAAAACCGCAATTAGCAAAATCCGCAGGCTTTTACCGTAAATACATTATATATAAAGGATACCAATATTTTAATTATTAATAAACAAAGTACCAGGCGGGATATATATTAATATAATAAAAAACAGACCGAAAATGGTAAATACGGGCTATATTTTATCCGGTAAGGGACCAGATGTTTACTATAACGTAAAGGGCAAACTTGGTAAGTATAACGGTTAAATAAAGTAAAACGAAAAATTAAAAAAAAAAACAAAGTTTTGGGGTTATGAAAAAGCAGTCGAAAAATCCGAAATAATAAGGGATACGGTAAAGGTACGGTACGACGAAAAATATTTCGAAAATTACGTCGGCATAATATTAGAAAATAATTTCCGAATCCCGAACTTTCGATTATAAAACGTATTTCCGGCCGGTTATTAACTTAATTAACAGGCCGATAACGGGAATAGTAAACGAAAATATATAACGTTTATAACGGAACTGTTTTTTTGTAAAATTTATTATCTTAACGGTATCCTTATTGCTAAGGGATATAAGGGTAATTACGGGTACGATTAGTATGGGAAAAAACGGACGATAATAAACGAATTCTTAATTTACGGTTTGCCGATAGGTAAAAAAGATACCGTATAGACGATTAAGGAATCGTTCGTTTTATTAGCCTTTTTATAAATACGGCATTTACTTATTATTATATATATATACGTCTAGGATATATTATATTAATTTTTTTAAACCGATAATTACGGGAATAAATAATACCGGATACGTTTATTAACTTTTAAGAATTAGGAGTTTAGGTAAAGGGGTTAATTATTTCGTATAATATATTAAAGATTACGGAATTTACGTTAAAACGGCTAACGCGTATATTTATATAATACAGTACATATTAAAATAACTTAGTAATAAAGGTTACGATAAAGCAGTTATGCGTATTAAGCTTTTAAATGTATATTTTAAGGATAACGACGCGATATTAAGCTATAAAGCTTTTATTTACGGAAAGGCAAAGGTAAAGATTAATAAAAAAACGTATTATTTTGCCGGAAATAATAAAAAATACAGGAATTATATAATTATCGTAACCTATATTAGTTATAGGGATTATATGGATTTTTTAATTAACATAGTAATAAAAACGGTTAATAACGTAACTATTTTATTTAGTAATTAAAAAATTACGGTAAAATGGGAGAAGAAAGACAGGTTATATTAGGAATGCCGGCGATTAAAATCTAATTACGAGATTTTAATAAAGATAAAAAACATTCTTTAAGGGATATTACGAGATTTTAATAGGGATAAAAGGCCTTTTTCCGAAGAATACTACGAGATTTTAATAAAAATAAAAAGCTTTTTTCCAAAAAATACTACGAGATTTTAATAGGGATGGAAAGTTTTTTTTTAAGGGATATTAAACGGGGATTAACGGTTAGATAACCGGGTATAATAACTAATACGGGGCCTTATAAAAGGGGTAGTTAAGTAGGAAAAGGCGAAGTTTAATTAAGTATTACAGTTAGTACTTATACGACATATTACAAATTAAGATTAAATACGAATCCTTTACGCTAAATATAACAAATTTATAAACGGAAAATAACGTTTTACTAATTTAAAAATATATCGATAATAACGGAAATCTACTAATTAGTATAATAAAAGCCGGTTTTTATAAGGAAAATCTACTTATTAATATAAATAAAGCGTTTTATTAAAGATACTTTATTAATAAGGGCAAAAAATAAAGAAAAGCTTCGCTCCGTTAAAATAGGAAAAAAGAAAAAAAGAAAAAAAGAAAAAAAGAAAAAAAGAAAAAAAGAAAAAAAGAAAAAAAGAAAAAAATAAAAGAAAAAAATAAAAAAATAAAAAAATAAAAATAAGTTTCGCCAGATAATACTCTGCTAATTAATATAAAAAATGGATTTAATAAAAAAAACTCCGTAAATTAATAAAATCACTTACTAACCGGAAACGTATTTAAGGCTAAGTTTTACGGCAATATCTAATACTATAAGAATTATCTTTGTAAATATTAGTAATTCCGTAACTAACATTATTTATTTCTTATTTAAAAATATTAATAAAATAATAATAATTAATACAAATTAAAGTTATTTCTTTTTAAAATAAGATAAAAACTAAATAATAATTTATTTTTATAAAAAAATCTAAATTTAAAACTTTTAATTTAATATAACTATTAAAATATATATAGTAATTAAAGGAATTAAATATAGGAATATAATAACTTTATTATTTATATATATATAACCTACTTCCATACTTTTTTATTACTTTATTACAAAAACTACTTAAATTAATTAAAATAATAACGATATCTTAAATTATAATATATTTTCTTATAATAATATAAATATTAATATTTTTAATCGGATTATAAAAAATAAAAAATATGTTTTTAATATATTTTATGTTATAAAACTAGATATAAGTTTAATATTATATATAATATTATTAATTCGTAATACTAGTTATATATAAAAAAATATATATATATATATATATATCGGTTACGTTATAATAAATAAATATTTTATTTTTATTAATAAATTAATACCTTATTACAAATCGAATTAAAACCTTTAAAAAATAATTTAAATTTTTATTTAAAACAAAATATCAGTTATATTTATTATAAATAATAATACCGGTAATAATATTAGTAATAACGCCGTTAACTATGCCGATAACCGTATCCGGTATAATTATAATAACGATATCCCGATATTCGTTTATTTTAATTTTAAAATAATATATTATTCCGGAAAAAAAGCCGAAAAATTATTATATAATTTTATACGTAATAAACCCCGGAAAATAATCGTTAATTACAATTATAAAAACTTCCGGATATAATTAAAAAAGTGATTAAAAATATTTTTAAAAAATACGTTAAATATATTAAACCGTAATTATATTAACTTATTTATAAAGAATAATTAAAATTTTTAATTAACGTTAACTTATATTAAATCGGATAAATTTAAAACGTTCCGGAATATTTTATAAAACATATTTTAATTTAATTTAATATATCCGCCCGAAATTAATTTAATAAATTCCATTAATAATTTATAAACCGAATAAATTCGGATAAGAAATTCGGTCCCTGCAAAAATTAAAATATTATTATTTTAAAATATATCTCATAATTTTATTAAATTAAATAACCGAAACGTTATACGTTTTAATTCCGGAAAATTTAACCCGGATAATATAATAAAAATTAATATATCTTTTAAAATAAAAAAACCCAATACGTCTGCCGGGAATATAATAATTATATTTTCGGAAAATACCCCGGAAATATTAAAAAACTTAAATAAAACCGGGGACGAAACCGGGGGCGGGACTAATAATTAAATTAAAAACGTCGGTAACGAAAAAAAAAAAATAAAAATACGGAAAAAAATATTTTCTTAATAAATAATTACCCGGTTTTCGAAAAGATAAATGATATTTTTCCGGAAATTAACAATTTTAACCTTATTTAAATACAAGTTTATAAATTTTTCGGCTATTTTTTTAACGCCGAAAAATATAGATTACTATATTTTAAAATTCTATTAAAACATTATTAATTATTTACGGCTTAATTTATATTTACTTAATATTTTCGTAACGGAATAAATAATATTATACTAAACAACAAACCGGGATTTAATAAAATTACCGAAATTATTTATATTTTGGCCACCTTTAAATATATGTATTAAACGTAAAAAAAAGTTTAAAAAAAATAAAAAAAAAAATTTACTTATAGAAAAGCGGAAATACCTTGTTAAAAATAATTAAGCCGACAATACCAAATATTTTAATTAAGGCAAATCGAAATACAGGTTTTAATACCTTTATATTAAAACCAGTTATCCTTACAAAATCGTACGGAAAATTAAAAATTACCTTTATATCATTACGTATATACCGGAAAACATCGATTATTAACTAAAAAAACTAAATAAACTTTTCGGTTAATTAAACAAAATTTTAATAACGGTATATTATAACAACTAGAAAAAGGTAAAAGGTATATAATATAACCAAGCAGCTATAATTAAAACTCAAGTTTTTACAGGCAAATATATTATTTTCGAAAATAAAAACGGGCCAAAATTTCTTAAATACTTAATAAAATTACCAAAAAACGGGAACAAAAATATTATTATCGTAAATTAACTTATAATTCAAAAATTCGTATAATTTTATAATAACAACACCCGTATATAAAATAATCCTTTTAAAAGCAATATAACAAATAGAGCCAAAGGTAAAAAATTCCGGTAAAATATATTTACGGCAAATTAAGTAATATTCGATAAATACCAGCATTATTACGGAAATTAAAATTCGGTAACCACCTTTTTCCAAATGCTTTAAGATTTTATGCAAATAAATTAATTATACATACGGTACAACCAAAAAACAACGATAATAATTAATATAACGGCGGATTTCTTAATAACCGAACTGCCGCTTTAAAAACCGTTTATTCGGTATACGGAAAAATATAACGGTACGGAAAAATTAAAGCTAAAACCAATTAAAAAATTAACGGATTTAAATAAATTTAAAAATTACTAGGATTATATAATACGGTATAAATACGATAAGAACTAAAAGGATACGGTTAACTAACAAATTTCGGGGTTATAAAAATTATTCCATATTTTCGTTTTAAAAATTATTATTACGTAACATTACAATACGAAATAATTCGGAAAAGCTATCTTAGACGTACCGGTAAAAATCTAGAACCGGCAGTACGATAATAACGGTACAAGGATAACGTATTCGGTAATAAGTATATTATACGCGTACGTACGGATATAAACGGATATAGAATTTAATAAATAATTAAGGCAGTTTTAAATAAAAAAAAGGGCCGATAAGTTAAACCGTAAGAAAAAATAATACAAAACGTTTTTGCAGGCGGCTTAAAGTAATATAAGTAACAATATATTACGGGCTTTTATTACTTTTTAGCGGTCGACGACGTACCTTATATTCACTCGGTTATAAATTAAATAAATTATAATAAATAATAAATTCGCAGTTATAACGATAAATATATTAGTTAACCGAATAACGGATATAATTTACGGATATTCGGAAATCGATAAAAAGGCGGTATTAAGTATTTTCCGAAAGTTTCCGTTTTAAGAATATATTAACAAATTTTAAAATAACTTTCCAAAATATTAAACGCTTTACGGATATATTAATAAAATAACCGGGTTTAATAATAAAAATACGGCATTACCGTAAGAACCTTCCGATAGGTTAAATATTTAATATATATTCGCGTTTTATAATATTATTACGTTAACGTTTATAATATTTATATTATTATATATAAACTACTTATTATTCGATTTTATTTTTATTTACGCAAGGTTTAACCTTAAAAAACGTAACGAATTTACGTTATACGTATAGCAGGATTATATTAAAAAAAGTGGTAATAAAGTTATAATATTTACGTACCGGCTTTTTAGGTCGGATTTTAATTTATTCCGGGCTAACTATTATATATTATTCGACCAGACTCGGATTAAAACGATTTAAAAATAGGCCTTTAAGGAAATAACATAAAGCGGGTAATAACAAAAAACCAGGTTTATCCAATTATATAATAAGCACAATCTTCCTAAGATAATACTCCGACTTTAAAATATTAATAAGGCGGAGTTATCAGGTATAAAATACGGTAAAGCTATAATTAATTAAGATAATTTTATCATAACAAAAAACAAAAGGAAAAAAAAGGTAACTATAATTATAACGGCTAATAATAACAGTAACAGCGGTAATAATAAATAAAATATAAAACTTATCACTTTTACAAATTCGTATAATAATAAAATAAGTCCGAAATAAAAAGCCAAAATAATTCTATATAAAGTAAGTTAATATGTAATAAAAATATAATCGTTATTAATTTATAACCAAATATATTAATAATATCAAAGCTTTAATAGTAACAAAATAAAAATAGATAAAAAATAACAGTAAAAAAAATATTATAAAAACTTTAACAGTTTTATAATAGGTAAAGCTTTATATATAATAACGGCAAGTCGGTTCCGATATAACAAACTAAGTATATAAAAACATAACAGGGAGAAACGAATATAAAATTTAATCGGGCCTTGTCGACTGCTGGCCTTTATCCATTTTACCGATTCCCTTATTAATCGAAAAGGTATCTAAGATAAAAATAGCTTAAAGCGGGTTAAAATTAACATTAAACGAATATATATTTCCGGGGACTCGAAAACATATAGGACTAATATTAATATACTTTAGTTAATACTCTGCAAATTTAAGCAGAAAATAAGGCTAAATACTATGCAAATTAAGACAGAAAATAGCACTGGCTAACGGGGCTCTGTAAATTGGTATGGAAAATAAATTTAGCAAGTAACGCTCTGCAAATTGGTATAAAAAAATAAAGGTAAGCAGCCGATGCTTTATAAATTATTGCGGAAAAATAAGGGTAGGTAACCGATACTCTACAAATTAGTACGGAAAAATAAGGGTGGGCAACAGATACTCTGCAAATTAATGCAGAAAAATAGGGCTGGACGGCAAATACTTTACAAATTAATACGGAAAAATAAAGGTAAATAGCAGATACTCTACAAATTAATACAGAAAAATAAGGGTAGGCGGCGGATACTCTGCAAATTAATGCAGAAAAATAGGGCTGGACAGCGGATACTCTGCAAATTAATACGGAAAAATAGGGGTAGGCAGCAGATACTCTGTAAATTAATGCAGAAAAATAGGGGTAAACGGCAGATACTCTGCAAATTAATACGGAAAAATAAGGCTGGGCGGTTAATGCTCTGCTAATTAGTATAATAAATTATTACGGCCGGGTTAGGGTTAACTATTTCGACCAATAAAATACCGGGGGTACCCTCCCGGTATCTTATTAGTTCGAAATAACTATATTTCAACTAACGCTTTACAAATTAATACTGAAAAATCTTTTTCAAATATATATATATATATTATTAACCTTAATTTTCTATACCAATTAGTAAAGTATCTAGTTATACTATTTCAAACGAATACGTTTCCGGGGTTTACCCCGGAAACGTATACGTTTAAAATAGATTTATATATATAATAAAATATTTAATAATAAAATTTAAACCGTATTTAATATTTGAATTTATATATTAAACAAGTTTTCGAATACTTTTATTTTATTAATATAATTTTCTTAAAATTTAAATTAAATAATAATATAAACGTATTTAAACGAATTATAAATACGTTATTTATAAATAATAATATTTAATATAAAATTAAAGAAGAAATAATCGTTAATTTAAAAAAACGGCGATTATAAAAGCGCTTAAAGTATAAAGTTAAAAATATTTTTAAAATACGTTTTTTAATAAATAAAATCTAACTAAAACGACCTTTACTTTTTATAGCCCGTTAACTGGCGATATTTTATATAACGTTAAATTACTATTTTAAACCTTATAAAAACGTATCGAATAATTAATAGTAAACTTTTAACTTTATCCGTTAATATTAGTTAGTTTAAACTTATTAACTTTAAAGTATAATTTCGTTTAATTTCGACTATTTTATTATTAAATTTAACTTTACGGTTTTATAAAATTTAATATCGTATAATAAACGTATAAAGTAAATTTATATATTATATATTAAAAAATATAATATTAATAAAAGAATAACTTTAAACCGTCTTTTATTTATATATAAATAAGCATTTTTAAAATTATTATAACGTTAAAAATATTAATTTTCTTAATATATAATATAAAAGCTAATTTATTTTATTCTTTTATAAATATAACTTTTATTATTTTTAATAATAATTTTATAACATTATTTAAAATAAAAGATAAAAGTTTAATATGATTAATATATTTTAAACTTTTATTATTTCTTATATTAATATCTTTTATTAGTTATTAACTTTAATTAAAAAATATATCGAAACTTTCGAAAAATAAAATTAAACGATAAAGTTAAATTAATTTATAATTATATATATTTTAAAATAATTTTATATAATAAAAAAATTCTCGATTTTTATAAGATATTAAATAACTTATACGAGAATTTAAAATACTAATTTACTCTTTATTTAATTATAAAAATAAAATAAATATTAACTATATATACGAATTACTAAAAGTTAAAAACGTAAATAAAATATTTAAATTAAGTATAAAACATAATATAAATTTAAAAAAAATTAATAACGTAAGTAAATATTAATTTAAAATATAAAGTTATATAATTTCGATATATAATTTAAATATAAATAAAAAAAAATACATATATAATAGCGAAATACGTATAATATAATTAAAATTAAAATCGAAAATAACTTTATCGATTTTAAAATGACTAAATTAATTAAAACAATCGAAAAAAAAAATAATAATTTAAAAAAAACTTAAATAAATAATAGTAATTAAAGCGAAAATAATAGTAATATTAAAAAGTTATACTATTTATATAATTTAATTTTTTAATAAAAATTATATATTACCTTTTTTTATACCTATTACCGACTTGTTATATTTTTAATTATTTGCTTATTATTATAATTATTTTTATACTATATTAATTACCTTAATATAAGCGATATATATTATATAATATTCGTTTTAATATAATATATACGCATTAAAATATTAATTATTCTTTTTATTATTAAGTTAAGCGTTATTAAATACGTTATAAGGTTAAATTTTTTAAAATATTTTAACCGACTTTTTTTATTTTTTTTTAATTATATCTTTTTTTATTTTATATTTTACTTATACGTATTTTTATAATTTCTATTATAAAATTAAACGAATTTTATTTTTATTATTTATAATAAATAAACATTAAAATTAAATAGAAAACCTTTTTAAAAAACGTTATATTATTAAGTTATTAAATAATAAATAATAAATATCATAAAATAATTAAAATATTAACGGGTTAGTAATAGATATAAAAAATTACTATATGCTTTTTATATAAAAAATTATTATGTAAATAATACGACTTATATTAAATAAATAAAAAAAACCGCGTTAATATAATTATAATAATTAAAAAAAAAAAAAAGCGGAAAAAAGTAAAATAAAAACAGTTAAATAAGTAATTTACTAACGAATTTATATAAAAAGATTATAATAGCCCTTAAATTATTAACCCAGCCGAATATTATTCTTTATTATTTCGGCTTTATTCGGATATCTTTTCCTTACTTTTTCGACTTTATTTCGAATTTTCTTTCTTATTATATCGGCCCGGCTAAGTACTCGACTAAATACCTTTCTTTATTATCGCAACCTTATTCGGGCGTTTTTTCCTTATTATATTAATTCCGTTAATTTCTTTTTTCGGTTAAGCGCGGTAAGGTACGGATCCGTAATAATAAGAAAGTATTATTTTTATTACTAAATTAATAGTTATAAATTTATTATCGAAACTTAATAATAAGCGGTAAATAATAAACGGTTTTAAAAAGGGATTATCGAATAACGTTACGAAATATAACTAGTTGCTATATTATACGTATATAATATATAAACTTTACGTTATAAAATATACTTTTAATTATTAAATTTTATATTTTTTAAATATTTTACTATATAATTTATTTATTTATATTATATAATTATATTTTACGTTTTTTTTATATTTATATTTATAAATAATTATTTTTTTTTTAATTTTATTTTCTTTTTTATACTTGTATAGTTATTTATCTCTTTATATTTTTACTTTCTTTTTTTATCTTTTTTTTTTTTCTTTTTTAAAATTATTCTTTTTAACTTTATTTTCTTTTTTATATTATAAAATCTTATAAATTATTTATAATATATTTTTAATAAACTATTATTATAAATCTCTTATTTTTACTTTTTATTATATTTTTTTTTATATCATTCTTAATTATTTTTATTTTAATTTTAATTTAATTTTATTTTTCTTTTTTATTTATTTCTCTTTCTAATAAAATTTTACCGTCTTTTTCTTATAACTTATCCTCTTTTATTTATAGTTTTAATAAAAATAACATTATTTTATAAAATATTAATTAAGTCGAAAACTTTATTAATACTTTATTCTTTAAACGTTTTACTTAAATTTCGCTAGCTTAAACTATATATAAAAAAAATAAAATAAAACTTAACCGAAATAAAAAAATTAAATATAAAAAAGCTATAAATAATATTATTATTAAACCTTTAACCTACGACTATTAAATAAAGATATATATAATAATACTGTTTAAAATTTAATATAAAATAAATAATATTAATAAATTATTATTAAAATATACTAAATATAATATTATTTAATAAAGATTTAATAAAATAATATATTTTTATCGGTAATTAATACTTTTAGGTATCCGCGGCTGGTACGTCTAAGCCATAAATACTACTTAGGATAACCTTTATCCAGAAACTATTCTTTATATAGTTAAATATATATATAAAGGCGATTACTCTTAAACTTTTTTAATTTTTCTTAAAATAACTATGCGTACTTTATTAGAATTCTACATTTAATTACTATAACTGCTAACATAGTAGCATTTTTTAATTAATTAGCAACCGTAATACGTTAATAAAAAAAGTATAAAACTTAAAAGGGAATCGCTTAGCTAACTTAAAAGAGAATAAGCGGTTAACGATAGTAAGTAAGTAACAAAAACGTATTTTAAAGTAGCTTCTTATAATCGAACAAAGCAACTTATCCGATAAAAGCTTCGTTTTTATACGGAATAGAAAATATACGAATAGCAATTTATTTCCTTCTTTTTTTAATTAAAAAAACCCCTAAAACGAAAAGTTCTATAGTAAAGAGGAAAAATAAAAGCCCATAATAAGCGCAGCAGCAGAAAAGAGACCTATTAACGAGACTTTTTTAAAGAAAATCTTATTACTTCGGCAGTTAAAAAATCGATATAAAACCCTTATACAAAAACAACAGCCCTAATTAAAATTAAATAAGTTTTACACGTTTTTAAGTATTAACTTAAATAGGATTAAAAAGAACGTTAAAGCATAAAAACATAAATATATGTTGGTCGAAAATAAAATTAAAACTTTAAAACTTTAACAAAAGAAAAAAGACGATATAATAAAGCGAATAAACAGTATCGTAAAGCGATTATTAAATATACCCTAGTTCGGAGGCGTACTTTAACAAAGACCGCTTTAACTAAAGGCGATACGGAACTTACGAAATACAAGTACTTGCAAAAACGCTTTACGAAACGCTTAAAAGGCGGGAGGCTCGTAGGAAGCCCTTATCGCCGTCGAAAGTAACGTAAAAAAAATCAACCCTTTAAAAAAAAGCGAAACGAAATTAAGGAGGTAGTTTATTAAAAAGCTTAATTTTTTAAAAAGAAAGAAAAGCGAAAAAAAAAAGTTACGTAAAGAAGAAAATATAATACGTAGGAACCCCGACGATTCGGATAAGTTACTTTCAAACTTATCCAAAAGTTCCCGAAAACGAAAAAGCCGTCGTAATAGTTCCTTTAGTACTTTTAACAGCTTCTTAAGCCTTAATAGCTTAGATAGCTTTAACGAATTAAGCGTACGCTTAAAGGAAAAAAAAAAGAACTTTAAAAAGTTTAGTAATAATATAAAGTTACGTTAAAAACGCTTTAACTTCTCGCTGGACAAAAAGAATTACTTAGCAGGCTAGGCTAATTAAAAGCTTTAAAATAACGCCTTAACTTTTACTTTTAAAGAAATTAGCTATAAAAACGGAATAAAGCTGAAACAGCTTAATTAGTTACGTCTCGCGAAAGCTATTATTAAAACGTATAAAAAAACGCCGTTAAAGTTAATTATAGGTATTAAAAAGGGAACGAAAATATTAAGGACTTTTAGGAAAACCTACGTAGTTATAAATAAAGCTAGGTAAAGATCTTTTTGGAAAAAGCTTAGCAAAATTATATATAATAAAGAAAACCCTATACAGTTTATTATAAAGTTTTAAAAGCTGTTACGAAAAGTTAAAGGTTATAATATAAAGCTTGGATTAAAGGAATAGATTATTATATTCCTTACTGTTATAAAGGATCGTATTAATAGCTGGTATAAAACGATTTAATTAGTGCTTAGGTAAACCAGTTACTTCTTTTAGAAATTAATCGATAACTTTAATAGCGAATTTTATAACCGCGCTAACAAAAAGAAAAACGGGAAATTTTATAATACTTAAAAAGGTAAGGGAAAAAAAATAACAATAAGAATAATAACTCTCGAGATAACAGGCCCGCATAAAATAAAAACGGAAAATTACTTTACTTTAACTATAACAAATACGGGCACTTAGCAAAGAACTGCCTTAAGCCGTAAAAAAAGAAAAACGGCAAAGGAAAAAAAGGAAAACGTAGTTAACGTTAAGGTAATAGTAAACAGAATAACCAAAACAATAACTTTCGTAACGTTTATAGCAGCAATAAAAACGAAAAGCAATTTATTTTTAACGGCTTAAAGGATTTATACCAATTAAACGGAAAAACTTTTAACGCCCGCGTTAAAAAATAATAGCTTAAAAACCTTATATAGTAGTACGATAAGATGGTTTAAAAGGAAGCTTAAAAAGTTTTAATAATTAAATACCTTAAAGCCCGGGGAGCTTTAATAACTAAACGCCTTAAAGCTTAAGTAATTAATCGCTTTAAGTTATAAAAGGGCAAACGCTTTAAAAGAACCATTATAAAAAGCGCTATGCTTTTATACGTTTATTCCTTTTATAAAAATAACCTAAACAAACTGCTTTAGGACTTAGGAACGAACGTTAATATTATAAACAATATCAGCGACTTTAAAAAAAACACCGTAATAAATATTAAGTCCAGGAGAATTCAAATTATAACGGGTAAAGAACCCGTAATTACTACTTCTGTTAATATTATTAAATAGCTTTTAAAAGGGCTTAATGGAAAGAAAAATAAAATTACGGTTAGGTATACGCTATATATTAACAACTTCTTACTAAAAATGTTCTCCGGGGAGATATTTTACAGAAAGGGAGATTACTTAAATCGTAACGCTTTAATAAGCCTTAATAGGATTTAATTATTAATAATTAACGTTTTTCGGAAAGGATTTTTCTTATAGTTTTACGGGAAACCGGAGCTTATTATTAAGGCCCCGGACCCAGTAAACGACAAAAATTATTAATAGGGATTTATACTAAGGGAGGTATTCGGCGAAGAAAACGGCGATAACCTAACGGATAACTTAAGACGCGCATTTTCGAACGTTTTTAAAAACGGGAAGGTTTTAATAACAAACGAAGTTATAAAGAAAATTATTTTTTAATACCGCCGCCTTTATTACCCCAGTACCGAACGACTAGTATAAACTATCAAAAGGTTTACGGGGATAAATCTTAACTTTAACGAAGTAAAAAACATCCTTTGTACGGTATATAACAAAAGGAAAATACGGAAAATATTATTTACAAACCTTTAAAAATAAAAAAAGTATATAAAAAAGATTATTTAATACGACGTAAAATTAATTAAGCTTATTAATATCGAGAATAAAGGTTACTTTGGTTTTATTATAAACAACTTATTACGTTATAAAGAGTACTATTTGTTTAAAAGTAAGGATAAAATCCAACAGAACCTATACGCGTATATTACGCGAATTACAAAACGTTTAAAAACGTTACTACCGGACGAAAAAAACAGATGCAGAAAAGTACAAATCCTACGCCTTAACGGTAGCAGGAAGTTTGATATAACAATAATTAAAAATTTTTGCGTTACGGAAGTTATTAAATTAGTAATTTCCAGCTTATATAATTAATATTAAAACGGAATTATAAAACGAGAAATACAGTTTTTGTAGGACGAAACGCGTATAACTTCCGTATAAATAAGAATTTTTATATGCTTTTAGGATTTCGTAATAAAGGTAATAATAACGTATATTATTAATAAAGCAAGTTAATTTACGATAAAAGATACGATATTAATCGAATACTTTAAAAACGTATTCGAGCTAAATAAATTATATAAACTTAATAACGGTTATCTCCGAATTCTCGGTAGTAGGTATACAGTTTTAATTAATAAAAATTATCGGATTAAATCAGAAAAGTTAACAACCCGTAAAGTAAAAAGAATGTTGCTAAGGTATTAAAAGATATATAACTATAAGGTATAACTGTTAAAAAGCGGTAAGTTACTTATAACATTATACGTTATTATTTACGAAGGCTTAAAAAAACCAAGTAAATCTTTTAGCCTTAAAAATATCATCCGATCACTTTTACGGCCCGTACAAAAACGTTTAAAATACCGTTAAAAGCAGGACGTAAAAATAAAAAATAAAAACAATAACGTCGTTTCAAAAAACGATACGTACCAAGAAACTAAGCAGGTTAAGCGCAAAAAGGAACGCCCGAAGAAAATTATCCCTAAGCTGTATACCCCGGAAGCTTTAAATAAAGCTTCAAAGTTAATCCAAAAGCTAAAGCTAGATTTAACCCAAAAGGGCAAAGGCGAAAGTGGTTTATATACTTTCTATTTTAATTTATTAACGTTAAATAATAATAAAGACCGTTTTAATAACTTTAAAAACATTAATCAAGCTATCCGAAACGCCTACGAATACGAATAGGTAATTAACATGTTAAATATTAATATTTATAAGTTATTTATTATTATAAATAACGGCTTATCTTTAAAAAAAGCTATAAAAAGCCTAGAACGAAAGATATAACTTAAGGCTATCTTTATAAAGATCAGGGAAAACTTTTCGCGCGGAATCTTCAAGTTTACGCTCTTTAACAAGGTTGCTTAAAAGCACCTTATAAATGCTAAATAAATGTTAAGAAAAAAGTATACGTCCATAAAAAAGCTAGATAATTATAAGGTACGTATCTACGTAAGAGAATTTATACAGCGACAAAAAATTAACTATAATAAAACCGCAGCAAATATAGCAAAAACAGTACATTAAAAAATCTTAATAACGTTAACCGCCTTTTTAAGGTGGTATATACTCCAGATAAACTTTATTGCTACGTACTTAAACGGCAAGTTAAAGGAAAATATCTATATAAAACAATTTCTAATATTAAAGAAATATTTTAAAACGTATCTAAAGGACAGAGAGATATATAAGTTTTCCCTTAAAAAGGTTATTAAGCTGATAAACCTATTATACGGCCTAAAGCAGGCCGGAGCAGCTTAGCAGGAAAAAGTAAGAAAGATATTTGCAAAGTAAGGTTTTTATTCGTTAATTTCGGACAACGCGATATATTATAATTCCAAAACAGAAAACGTTATCGCCTTATACGTAAATAACTTTTTGCTTTTCGGCCTTAACAGGCAACGTCTTAAGGATATCGCTAAGAGGATTTTTAAGAACGTCCTAGTTAAGGATTTAAATAATACGTACTGGTATCTAAGTGTATAAATTATCCGTTCCTTACTAACGGAAGATATTAAATTAAATTAACAACAATATATTAAGAAATTATTAAAATTAATTAGTTTAAACGAAATAAAAAAGGAGTTTATATTATTCGTTAAAAATTACTTAAAGCACGCTATAAAACATAACGGCATAATTAGTAAGGAAGAAACGTTTAAATATACGAGTTTAATAAGAAAATTTAACTTTTTAAGTTGTATTAGTAAACTAAATATAACATTTATAACGTTAATTCGGGTAAGGTTTATAAGTAACCCGTTACCTAAACACCAGGAATATATCAAAAGATTACCGAGATGCATAAACGGTATATCAAACATATCTCTTCGGTACCGGAAGTTACAAAAAAATCACCTATATTATAAATACAACAATTTAAGGTTATTCGGAACAATAAATACAAGCTTTGCAAATAATTGTAAGTTAACAAAATCTACGACAAACTGTATATTCTTTATAGCTAGGACGCCTATTTTATAGATTTCGAAGTTATAGGGTGTTATTACTAGATATATTACGGAAATAGAATACGTAAAAGCAGAAATAGCTGCTATAAAAGCAGCTGGGATTAAAAACTTTTTAACAGAACTAAGGCTTATACCTAAAGGTTCTATTCCCATCCTAGAAAACAATATAGATGCGCTTAAATAAGTAAAAAAAATGCAAATAACAAGAAGAAAGCGTTATATTCGAATCGAATATTATTACGTACGCCTGGAAGTTCGAAAAGGAAATATTAGCTTTTAATACGTAGAAAGCAAAGATAATCCTATCGACCGACTTACAAAGCTACTTAATAGGGCAAACTGCGAGCGGTTTATAATTAACCCGGGACTTTAAGAAAATATAAGATAAATTAAAAGATACGTAAAATTTACCCGGTTTTTTGGTATAACGGTTAATTACGTAACCCTATTTTTAATAAGGGAGATAGAGATGAGGGTTTAAATTATATATAAACTGGAGATTTCGATAACTTTTTAATAAATTTTCCTAAAGTTTTAAATCTGATTTTAAAGATTACATAAATAAAGTTACCCGACGCAAAAGGGCGTATCGGTAATTAGTGCTTTCAGGTACCCGCGGCTGGTGTATCTAGGCCGCAGCTGCTACTTAAGACAGCCTTTGTTTAAGAACTATCCTTTGTTTAACTAAACGTATATATAAGGGCGATTGTCTTTAAACCTCTTTAATTTTTCCTAGAATAATTATGCGTTATTTGCCAGATTTTTGTATTTGATTATTAAAACTGGCTAATAAATAATAAATAATAAATATTTAATAAAATATTAATTTATTAATAAAGGGTTATAATATTAACCGTTTTAATATAAATTAAAATATATAAAATATATTATATTAAATCTTAGACGTAATATATTTATATATTTATAATATAATAATATATTATAACGTACTATATAAACGAACTGCTTATATAGGCAAGTTGCTTGTTTTCCTTTACTTAGGTATAAATCGGGTTTACTTAGTTTCTGAACAGTAAATTTCAGCATATTAAGATATTTAAAAATCTAAAACATAATATTTAGAAGTTATATATAATGGTAAAAATTAATATAAATAATTACATATATAATTAAACGAAAAACGAAAAATTCGTAATAAAATATTAATTATAAAATTTAAAAAATTTATTAAAGTTTTAAATTATTTATTATAAAAAAGATATAAAATTATTATTAATATAAATTTAAATGAAAAAAGTTTATATCGGCATTCGAATATATAATAAACAAAATTAATATATTTACTTATATTTTTTTTTTTCATATTATATAAATTTTTATCATATTTTTTGAAATTTTATATAAAAATATTAAATTTTTTTATTTTTTAGGTTATAACCGTATAACTGCAGAAAATAATATTCTATAACTTTGTATAATTACTTATTAAATTTTGTAAGGTTTTATAAAAGTTTCGATAAGTTATAAATAATTTTTATTAAAAAGCGTAATTTTATATTCGGATTTTAAATAATTATTAAAAATATTATATAATCTTTAATTAAAATAAAACTTTTAAGATATATAAAACCTTGAATTCTATTTAAGATTATATTATTAGTTTTTTAAAATAGTTTAAAAATAAATAATACTTTGTATTTTCTTTTTTATATATAAAGTTTTTAAGATTTAAACGTATTTTTATTACGGAATACTTTGGAAAAATGTTAATTTAATAATTTAATATATATCCGCTTATATTAAAATATGTTGGTTTGTTTTTATATATATTTTTATTTAGTCGTTATAGTTTTATAAATAATTTTCGTAATATTTTAAGGTATTCGGAAATTAAGTAAACCCGATTTGTATATTTTTTAGTATACGTAATCTCGGGCCAATTAAAGTACTAGCTTTATATAACGAGCGATTCGCTTATACGAGCGATTTGCTTATATAGTACGTTATTTCTTATTATTGTATATTAATTTTTTTTATAAATACTTTACGTATATATCGGTTTTAAATATATTAATTAGATTGAAATTTTATTTAAAAAATATTAAATATCTTTAATATTAAAATTGATTTAAAATAAAAAGCTTAAATTTAAATATAAATTAATTTTTAAAATTATATATACGATTATATATTTATTAGAAAATTAATAATAATCTTATATATTTAATAAATATATTATTATATAATAACCTTAGTAAAAATCGGATTATATTATAAATAAATATAAAAAAAATTATTTAATTAAATATAACATTTAAATAATAAGTAATAAAAAGAATATATAAAATAATTATTTTATTTTATTATATTAATAATTATATTTTAATTTTTATATTTAATATATTATTACTTTTATATCTTTATATATTATTAGTTTATCATAAATACTTTCTTTTAAAATCTTTTTTATATTTTATTTATATTAAAATAATAATAATAACGAGTACTTTTTTTAATATTTATTTTTTTTAAATTAGTTTTAAGTAGATAAGTATATAGATTTTATATAGAAAAATATAAGGCGTTAAGGGAGTAGTATGCTGATAAGGTATCCGACTTATTCGTAATTCTTTAATTTTACTTACGTTTTTTATTTTTATTTTTTTATTATGATAATTTTATATTTAAAAATATCTAATCGTATAATTAGATATATACTATTACTTTAATTATTTTCAGCGTTTTTTTATTTTATTTACGCTTAATAAAATTTTTAATTTTTTTTTTTGTTAAAAATTTATAAATAAAATATATATAAAATATCGAGATAAATGAAAATTAAAATTTATTATATCTTATTACAAATATATTTTAAGCTTTAAAATTTTACCTTTATATTACTTTTAATAATAAAAATAAAACCATATATTAATTTTGTTTAAATGAATAAATATAATATGTATATATATATATATTTAAGGCTAGTTTTTCTATATATTTTAGTATAGTAATTTAATATATAATAAATATATAAATAAAATAAAAGAATTAGTTATTTCGCTATATAATTAAAGAATTAGTAGTTTAAATATTATAATAACGTTAAAAGTTCGTATCCGCATTTAAGTAATTTACGCTTTGAGACTTATATCCTAATATAATATAAGTTCATTTTTTTTTTCTTATTCTTAATATTTTTAACGTATTTTTAATTATTTTTTCGAAATATGATAATTTCGAATATTTATATAGTAAATCGTAAACGTGTTAAAATTATTAAGCTAAAATAAAAATTTCTTTCTTTTATTTAATTAAAATCTTAATATTAGATATTATATATTATAATAATTAATTATTTAATTATTTAATAGGTCGATATATTAAAATTAAATAAGAAATAATAAATCTTTTTTATAACTATTATTCTTTTTTACTTAATATCTTTTTATTTACGTTCGTATTATTTTTATTTTATTAAAAGGTTTATTTCCGTAATTTACTATATATTTTCTTTTATATAACTTATTATATAATATAATTATATTTATTTTATTTTATTTTAATTAACTATATAATATCTAATCGTTATTAAAAAAAAATTAAAATAATACCTTTTATTATAAAATATTATTTTTTAAATACTTTTAATATTAATAATAAAATAAGTCCTTACTTTTATTAATTAAATTTTATTTTTTATATCTTATTTAATTTTTTAAAATTTTAATATATTTACTATTATAATATAAATATTTATCTATTATAAATTATAACGTTTAAAGTTTTAAATAAGCGAGTATATCTTATATATAAATTAAATATCGATATTTATTATATAGCTTTTTTTCGTTCGGTTAATTTTATATTTACCCGATTAATAATTTAACTCCGTTTTTTTTTAAGTAGTTTTATTTATTACGGTTTACTTTAGTATATAACTTTATCCGAGATAAAAATAAAAACTATGATAAATAAATTTAGCTTTAATAGAGCTATTTTATAAATAACTTTTTTTATAAGAAAATATAACTCCTTATAATATTACGTATATCGTATATTATTATAAAATATCTATCGTTTAATAATAGTAAAAAAGCTAAATATATACGTAAAATTAAGATTTTATATTAAATATTTATATTTTATTTAAAAATTTATTTATATTTATATACTTTAAATATCGTTTATTATAAGTTAACTAAACTTTACTTTAAAATATTAAATAATAAAAAGCGATACGTATATAAAACTATTTATAATAAATTTAATATAATTATATCTTTAATATTCTTAGTAATTAATAATATCTTTATTTAATTTTATATTAATAAAAGATTTAGAAAAAAAAGTTAAGCTGTATTATATATTTTAATTTATACTTTAAAAAACTTTTCGTAAATTTGTATTTTACGTTTTACTGCTATAAGATAAATAAGCCTTATTACTAATAGTATCTTTTTAAAAATAAAATTGAATTATAATATAATCGCGTTTAAACGAATTAAAAATGCGTTATTCGTAAATAGCCGCGTTTAATATAAAATTAAAAAAGAAATAGTCGCTAGTTTAAAGGAATTATAATAATAAAAATGCTTAAAGTACGAAGTTAAGGATATTAAAATGGTGTACAGTTTAAAAACCTAGTTGTTAACTTAATTAATTAGTTTTACTTAGCTTTAAGGGTGTTTTTAAACGTTTTTTTTTTTTTTTTTTTTTTTTTT
>QJNZ01001244.1:0-20954 GCA_004155055.1 Monosporascus sp. CRB-8-3 | reverse complement strand
GGGGGTTTGCAATGCGCAGTGAAACTGAGAGGTGACAGTTTGCCGAAACGGATCAGATCAAGCGGAAATACACGGCGGTGTTGAAGAGGACTTCTCCTCCTTCACCGCCGTCGGGTTTCACGATAATTTGTTGTCGGATGTGGGGCCGACCGAGAACGGACGAGGATGATGACACCGTTGAACGAGGTTTCTAAGTACGAAGAATTTTCTGAATAAATACAAGGGCATGGGGTAATGGTGGGATACGGAAAGGGCATAAAAAAGAAAAAGAAAATATATTACATCTGTCCCTGCAACTGTTGCAAGGCGCACCTTGCGATATTGAAATTGCGACTAATGGATGCGACGCGTTGCGATGCGACGGACAGACAAGGGTCCCGGGCACAAAAGAAAGACTGCAAAGTTGTACCTTTTTGGAGGAAGCCCAAAGTTAAGGAAAGATACTTCGGTACTTGGTGGTGCAGCAAATTGTGCTGCTGGATTATTATTATCTTTTCTGTTTATTTTTGGAGATGATCGGTGATTGTCGGAGAAATGGGAGGGGTGGTTGGTTGGTTGCGAGGCGGAAGGGAAAGATGGGAGGGAGGAAGTAAAAAAATTTCTCAAGACTCAGGTTGGTCTCTTTTGCCACGAGAATCGGGTCGCGAAAATTTCTGGGATTGGGGTCACTCCGTATTTGTAGAACGGGCGACCCCAAAGAGTCAAATCACAGCTCGTCGCAACAGCGAGGCGTGACAAGGGTAGCGTCCCAGCCACCCCTTCTGTGAGTATAGACTGGGTCACAAGAGCCAATCACCGACTCGCCTTGGGGCTATAAACGGGGCCCCTACAGGAAATGACGGTTCAACTACTTGGGGTTAGCGCGGTTTGTGTGGCCTGTGTGTCCTGTGGCTTTCAAAAGGGGAGGCTTGAGGGAACCTTGGAAAGCTTGGGTCGGGCGAGGATGGACCTGATATCTCTGTACTTGGGTACTCTCGGGTCCATATATCAGCTAATAGCCTGCCCAAAGCGTTTGCAAAAGAAAGAGATAGCCAATGACAGAGCGATCGCACAAGTCCTGTAGGCAGTTACCCATGTCGCGATCCAATCATGACGCGTACTTCAGGGGAACAAAATGAAGCTTGAGACACACCGGGGAGTGAGATATCTTCAGCCCGAGATCTTATCGGCCACGGCTTCGCTGTATCCATGGATCTACCTAAAGCTTACTTTTCCCCAACTCCGGTGCCTTGCCATCACGTGACTTTTTATAAATGTGTCCTCGGAAACCGTAAAAGTAGGATCCCATCTTCTAGACGGTTGGAGGAAAATGCTCTGAGCTTAGCCCCCCTGGAACGTCTTATATTAGTCAATGTTCATTTACTTTTGTCAGTTTTATATGTCATACTTAAAACAATGTTCCAACTGATAATAACCTGCACGCACCTGGCGCCAGCTCTGCAATTTGCTTATATAAAAGTAGGTACTTAGGTACCTCCAGAACACGAGCACGGAAAAACTCTACGGCCTATCTAAAAGTGGGTCTCTTCTTATCAAAGGAAAAAAAGTTGGGATCAGTCCCAATTGATTGATGGTAAGGATGGTTACTATGGGAAATTTCGTGCTTTAGGGGGCTATGCCGTGGTGCTACTTGCAACATCCTAGGTAATCTGCATCGTAGCAAGCAAAACTTCCAGTACTGTTCTGAGGGAACTCAATCTTGCATGCTCGAGTATAATTTCCTTAAGGCTCTCCTACCGCCCCTTCGTCAGCTTCATCACTTTCACGGCCTTCAATACTATGTCTACCAAGCGTAAACCTCCGGCTAAGATCGCCCAGCCGGTCGTCAAACAAAGCGCGAAGAAACCGCTGAGAACTCACGTCAACGAAGCGGACACGGCCGTGTCGGCACCCAGTACCTCAAAAGCGGGCGACGATGCAAACGAGGAGGCAGTTATAGAGATTTCGAGCGATCCCGATAGCAGCGAATACGAGGTATCAGACGAGGATGAACAGGGGAAGGCAGGAACATCAACCACAAGCATTGGGATCGTACATAATGAGGAGGCACCGCACCAGCTGAATGCACCGAAGAATGCGCGCTCAATACCCGACGAAAATGGAGACGTTGACATGGACGCACCGTCGCCAAACCAGCCGACGGATGGAGAGTCTGATCAGGAACCTACCGCCCCGACCTTTGGTGACCTCGTCCGGGCGAATGAGACGATAGATGTCCCTTCGGCGCTGTCGGCGCATCAGACCAATGCTTTGACTACTCCCGGGCGTACGTTGGCGCCCCCGAGCTCTGCGTCCCTAGGTACCGTCCTAACGCAGGCGCTGCGCACCGACGACACGGATCTTCTTGAGTCGTGCCTCCACACCACGGACCTTGCGACGGTCCGCAACACCATCCAACGCCTGGATTCGACTCTCGCCGGCACGTTGCTCACCAAGCTCGCATCGAGGATGCACAGGCGGCCAGGAAGAGCCGGAAGTCTGATGACCTGGGTACAATGGACCTTGATCGCACACGGAGGCGCATTAGCGACGCAGCCGGGGCTTTCCAAGAAGTTGGGCGAGCTACACCGAGTATTGGAAGAACGCTCAAGGGGCCTCAACTCGCTACTAGCCCTTAAAGGGAAATTGGACCTCCTAGATGCGCAAATGCAGCTACGGCGAGGCACGCACCGGAACATCGACTCGGACGACGACGAGGAAGGGGACGGGGAAGAAGGGGTTGTCTACGTGGAAGGGGAAGGTAGCGACGCCGGTATGGTCAATGGGGACATGGATGGCGATGACGACGAGTTCCCCGTCACCAATGGCATTGTTGATATGGATGATGATTCGGAAGATGATGAGGAGTCCAGTGAGGGTGAGGGAGAGGAGGAGGAGCTTGATGCTGAAGAGGAACTAGACGAGAACGAGGTCAATCACGAGGATGTCGAGTCGGAGGAGGAGGACAGTGAGGCGGAGGCGGTCCCTCCATCCAAGCGTTCGCGAACGACACAGCCCTCGAGACGAAGGAAATGAGAGTAGCATCTGTCCTGAAATCATATAATGTTGAATAGATGCGTTGTAAATGCAAGCGATACCCGTTCAAAATAACTTGGCCACAACCAGCACCTCAAAGTGTCTGTATGTCCCTGGATGATAGGTATGCAGTTCAACCCCTCAAATACGCCCAATGCACACACACCCCAGAGCCATCTGCTCCTATATAAACCTTAATGCCTTTTATGCAGATATCTCCAGATGTAGTTTTATACCATGTGTACAGCGTTACCAGTGCGCCTCAAGGACCAGGGATGGTCACGATGCGGGCCCCACTACACTAAATAAAAGCAGCCCAGTTAGCGGAACACGGGCCGCAGTCTCTCTGCTGTAAATCCCCACGCGTCACTGAGAACCTTCGATTCCTCCTCCTGAGCATGTGTTGGACTCTGGAACTTTTGCCAAATCCTTGTAGTAATCTCTTGAGTTTGAAGCACAACATAAGCATCGTGGGGGAGAGGTTTGGATAGGTAGTGCTTGTACTACTGCTTGTATATTTCTCTTCTTTTCTTTCCTTTTTTTGGTCTTCTCTTATACTACTACTAAACCACCCGGGTATATACTGTATAAACCATGGTGGAGTGTCCGGCCTGTACGAAGCAAGTCCAGCCTTCCAAAATCAACGATCATCTCGACTCGGGGTGCCAGACTCACATCGTCGAGAACCCGCCACCACCGCCGCCAGCATCCTCGTCCACTCCGTGTCCCCCTCCGTCGAATACCCAGGCTCATGCCTCCGTACCGGCATCCCAGAAGCGGCCCGCTTCGATCTTCTTTCAGACACCCTCCTCGAAACGACACGCCACGGCGAGCAACGTTCTGGCACCCTTGGGGAACGGAGCTACTGGCGCAGGTGGAGCCGGAGACGGAGGCGGCGGCGGTGGTGGAGCGACTAAGTTGAATGGCGGCGTCAAACGAAGATTCGACGAGGGCCCTGGGGGGGACTACTCCCAAGCAGAGGGTGCTCGCACAGCAGAGAGCATATCTACGAGAGAGGCTGGTCCTGTCGCCAAGAGGACGAAGACGAACAGAGCAGCACCGCTAGCCGAGCGCATGCGACCCGAGAGCCTGGACGATGTGTTCGGTCAGGATCTGGTCGGTCCAAACGGCGTCCTCCGTTCGCTAATAGAGTCCGATCGGGTCCCGTCCATGATACTATGGGGAGGGTCCGGCACCGGGAAGACAACTATAGCTCGGTGCATAGCGCATATGGTCGGTTCGCGATTCATCGAAATGAACGCGACGAGCTCGGGGGTGGCCGAATGCAAGAAAATATTCGCGGACGCAGCGAACGAGTTAGCGCTGACAGGCCGGAAGACCATCATATTCTGCGACGAGATACATCGCTTCTCCAAGTTGCAACAGGACGTGTTTTTAACACCAGTGGAGGCGGGCACGATAACGCTCATCGGCGCCACGACGGAGAATCCCAGTTTTAAGGTGGTGAACGCGCTATTGTCGAGATGTCGGACCTTCACCCTACAGAAACTGAGCACCGAGGACATCCAGCGGATACTACTACGAGCATTGGAGGCGGAGAAGGCAGCCACGGCCACGCCGCCGTCGCCCCTCCTCGACGAGGAGCTCCTGACGTACCTAGCGAGGTTCGCCGACGGAGACGCGCGGACGGCGCTCAACCTGCTGGAGCTCGCCATGTCGCTGACGGGCCGCGAGGGCGTCACCAAGGAGGACATCAAGGCGTCGCTGACCCAGACGCTCGTGTACGACCGGGCGGGGGACCAGCACTACGACACCATATCGGCGTTCCACAAGAGCGTCCGGGGTTCCGACCCGGACGCCGCGCTCTATTACCTCGCGCGCATGCTGCAGTCCGGCGAGGACCCGCTCTTCGTGGCGCGCCGCATGGTCGTCATCGCCAGCGAGGACGTCGGGCTCGCCGACAGCTCGCTGCTGCCGCTCGCCACCGCCGCCTACACCGCCGCCCAGCAGATCGGCATGCCCGAGGCGCGCATCCCGCTGGCGCACTGCGCCGTCGCGCTCTCCCTGGCCCCCAAGAGCACCCGCGCCTACCGCGGGCTCAACAACGCCTTCGCCGCGCTGCGCGAGCCCGGCGTCGCCGGCCTCCCCGTGCCCCCGCACCTCCGCAACGCCCCGACCCGCCTCATGCGCGAGCTCGGCTACGGCCGGGAGTACAAGTACAACCCCAACTACCGCGATGGCAAGGTCAAGCAGGACTACCTCCCCGACGCCCTGCTGGGGCGCAGGTTCCTCGAGGACCGCGACCTGGGCACCGAGGTCGATCCCGACCTGGCTATAGAGGATGCGTGAGGCAGGGACCTCGGTTCCGGAATCGTCGGGACGCACTGGAATGGACAGAAGGATAGGCCGGACAGGACTTTCGGATTCGGTATTGTCGATGGTCCGGAAAGAGATATATCATATCTCCCGTGTTTTAAATAGGGAATGGCTCGTCGCCAATTATATTGTTTTGTGATACCATATAGGCAGGCCACCAGCCTAAGTGCTGGCTTCATTGGATAGCAGGTAACAGTACAAACTCGGATATATAACAATGAACACAACCGGCCTAGTCTGGGTCTTGGCGTTGGCAAGCTGCCTACTTATTAACTTCATATGCCGTCTGCACCGATCGACGAACATGTTCACCGCTAACTCTCAAGGATGATATGGTATGTATTCAACGTGTGCTAAAGCCAAGCGAAGATCATCGTATCCCCAAGGTCCATTCCCCGTTACCCTGGCGACGTCCACATCACCAATCCAATGACTCTACGGTTGCGTTTTCGAGCGTGCTTAACTCGTCGGAGCCGAATCACATCCATGCGAAACCCAGTTGCGGAGCCCGATGACGGTCCCAGCGAGTCCGACCCGCGCGCGCCAAGAGCGGCTTGGCCGTCTCTGTCCCGAGCCGTTAACAAGGATTTTCACGAATGGCGGCCCGGGCGGCTCCACCACGCACGTCTCGACGAGCCAGCGCTGCCGGCTCGGCTTCGGGACGCCGTGGAGCATTCTCTGAGGCAGCTGCCATGAAAAGCAAGAGGGTTTCCCTTTAGGTAGGCCACTTGATCGTAGCCTTGGTATCAGTAACCTTGCGGAGAGAGCCATCTAGACCGGGCGGACAGTAGGCACTTGGCTGTGCTACTGCTACTAGGCCCAGTCGTGACTACCTACTCTTCCGGAATGATCCAAACCATGGCAACCAGACGCAGCGTTAAAGACTAGGTAAATCCTAAGTGATACCCCATCTTGCGCGACTCCGAGGCGCCTCCTGTGAAAGGACTACTTGCCACGTTATCAGCCCAAAAGTGCCTTTTCACAAACCCCTTCCCTAATACGGAACCATCGAAGCCATAATATGCCCGCCTGGCCGCGCCGCTGCCGCCGCGCCGGCATCCGCCATGCGCTCGATGCGCTCGACCAGGTTGCCGAGATCCGCGTTGACCCCCGTCGCGATCCCACGCGCTCGCAGTCGCCCGCGTCTCGAACCACCGGCGCCTCTCCCGCTGCCCGGCGTCGGAGCACGGCGCGCGGTACACAGCCTTGGTCTCCTTCCAGCCCCGGGCGCCCCCCGCGTCCTCGGCGACGGGGTGGCCCGACCCGTCGAGGCACACGAAGTCGCGCGTCGCGTCGGCGCGTCACCCGATCGTCAGGTAGTGCTCCCAGTTGTCGCCGAAGTCGTAAGTGTAGATGATTTGCCGGCCCGGAAGAAAGAAGAGATAGTCAGCGGACTCATTAACTGTACCCCTTGCCAAGTGATGCTTGCGCTACTTGGCGCATAGGCCAGCCCAACTATTCTAGGAGAATTGATAACACCTTACCTTGGGACTTCGGGTCGAACAGCTGGTACAGCTTGTACCTATCGGCCTTCTTCTCGGGCGTGAGCGGGTGGCGCCGCGGGTCCTTGTGCGCGCGGTCGATGCGCGAGAACACGGTCTGCTCGAGAGGGTCGACGACGCGGGACGGGTGGTGGTGCGGGGAAGCGGGGTCGGCGTTCCTCCCGTCGGCGGCGCGTAATCCGGCACCTGCAGGCCCCCTTGTGCTGCAGTCAGGCGGCGCGGCCCAGCGTTCCCGGGAGCAGGAGGCCGTCTTCTTGCATCAGCTGCATTGCTGGAGGGGTGCCGAGCCCGGCGTCGTCTCGTAGTCCAGGTTCCCGCATTTTCGCATATCTGGGTCACCGGCTTGGAGAGTCATGATGTCAACTCGCTGCAGCAGGGAGCAGTAGTCTAGACGTCGATGTCGGTGGTGAGACGTGTTCCGGAACGGCCCTGTTAGAAGCAAGCTACAGTATAGATATCCAGAGCTAACCCCACTGCTAGTCAGCATCGTTAGAGTTAGCTACTTAGGCATAGCTGAAGGAGGGAAAGCTTTGGGCAGCTGCTGATTCCTTGGACATAGTGTTCCTTGTCACTTCGGGCACCTCCATGTCAGGTAGGTCGCCCCCCTACCTAGGACGCTGTTTTGGCCTCCCACCGAAATATGTGACTCAAGTTCGCACTTTAACATTTCTGCTCCTATTCTTTCCCAGTTTTCTTTGATAAGAAGCAACCGGAAATATTCAGCCCCGAGTCATATATCCTCTGTGGGTTGTTGTATAAGTAACACCCGTGTTCCGTTTGTATATACTAAGCGTTTGCGAGTACGAAGTTTAAACTCGGCCCGGGGTGCAGGTGTAGATAACTTGAATATCGGATTCTTCCAACAAAGGAACAGGCACATGACAGGGAGACTTTGTGAAGCTATTCTTGCTCCTTTTGGGATTCGGTCATGTGTTATGTATTACTCGCAACACGTTCGTGCCTTGACTCCGCCGTAAGCTTTCTAGTCCGGAATCACAGAATCTATTAAGCTCTCCCCTAGACGATACAGTCCACCCATGTCTATGTCGGGACCGCGATCTATTTGTCCGCGGGGTCCAGCGGCTTGTTCCCCTCCCGGAGGACTTTTTCGCGCTTCTTCTCGTTCGGCTCACTGGGATCCCTCTTCATGTTCTCCTGGCTGGGCTGCGGCTCCTCCTGGCCCCCGATACCAGCAGCGTCCGGATTCGAAACGGGCTTGGCGAGCGAGCCGGAGTCCCCCGTCGTGTTCCCGGTCTTGTGCCTCACCCCCGCCGCCGAGTTGGCCGCCTGCTCCTGAGGGCTGCCGGACCTCGGGTTGCCTTTTACATTGGATGTGGCCTGGGGCGTGTTGCTCTCCGTGTAGAAACGCACGCTGTCCACTGATGCGGCTGGGAAGCTAATTAGCATGGCACAGTAAGAATTGGGGTTCAGGTGAGGGATCTCACCTGGCGTAACGATGCGCGGTGCTAGGACCGGACCGCGAAGAGAGACTCGCTTAAACAGTTGGGAAGCCATCGTTGGTTATAGACGTCAAGCTGAAGTGGTTTAGGGGTTATTGTAGCGAATGATGATTCTCATACACACACTTGTAGGGAATCGCGATTGGCATATTCTACACTCAAAGTATTGTGAACAGCCTATGGACATCAAAATTTAAATTCAGGGTGTTGAAGGTACATGTGGTTTTGGACCAGCCTCCTGGGATGCGGTCACGTCATCTCTATGTAATACTATCCGTAGTGCCGTCATTACACTGTCAAGGAAGGCACTCACAACGTGCAGGTGCTCCACCCTAGCTTCATTATCATTACTGGACCCAGGATAGGCGACAATTGGCAGTAGGTGCGTATAAATACATGATCTGACCGTCATTAAAAGAATTTCGCAAGACATTTTGTCAGGGTACAAGGTGTAGCTCGAGCGATCTGTCAATAGGGGGTGCCTACAGCAGGACAACAGCAACGGCCCAACTACCAGGTCCATTGTAATCTGGACCTTTCAAGTCCCACCTACAATTGCAGAACCATAACAGCAGCATAACAACGAAAATATACCAATTAAGGCTCTGATCGACAACGGCTTAGGGGATTAATGGCCTAATGACAACGTGTATATCAATATATATAATAAAATTAGGGACTTACAATGTAATATTCGTATCTATTTTAAAGCCTAAACCTGAAGAAGTTACCGCTTTTTTGGCTGACGTTATCTATATATGTAAGTGGTAATATTGTGATTTTTCCGAGCTGGCGTTAAAGCCTTTTTTTTGTAATTATTTTAGTTATTTTGCGATAATTTCGTAACGTTGGTTTTTTGAAGAAAAGATAAGTTCGTTTCAGCTTAACGTTTTTGCCGTTCGGGGTAAGGATGGTAAAAATTTTGCGTTTATATTTTAAGATTTTAATTTTGTTCGTAATAATATAAGCGGAAAAATTATTATTAGGAATTCGCCGCCGTTATTATTTTTTTAAACGAATTATAACTTAATCCAGTATTTAGTTAATTTAATTAAAGTTAAAAAAAATATTTTACGAAAAAATTTAAAAGAAATTTATAAAAAGCTTTATAAAAACGTAACGTTTAAGGAAAACCGAAAAAAAGGAAATTACGTTTACGGGGTTTAAGTTTTCGAATACGATAAAACGTTAAATTTATTAAAGTTTTTATAAAGTTTTTTTTTTTTATATAATAAAGGATAAATTCGTAATCGAACGTTTTACCGTTTTAAAGCTTATATACGAAAGTTTCGCCGTTAATATATAATTATATATTAAAAATTAATTATAAAAAGGGGATATAATAAAGGCGAAATATATGGAAAAAAAAAATGGTAAATATAGTATTTGGCGGTAATCTTATTTAAAATAAACGGTAACGAAAAAATTAAAAAAAATAAAAAGTTATTCTGAAAAAAAATCCCAATACGGTTTAGTTTTATAAAAAGCCTTTTGCGAATAAAAATTTATATCGTACCGTTTTTGTTAAGGAAATAATTACGGGAAAATTTATTCGAAAAATTAATAATAAATCCGATTTGCCTAATAAAGGTAACGTTAACGATAAAAATATAACTTCGGGAAAAAATAATAATAAGGCCGTAAAAGGAATAAAACCTTTTAAAGCTAAGGCGAAAAATAATAAATTTAACTTTAATATTAATACAAATATATCGGGCGATAAAGGAATAAATCCCTAGCTTACGGTATCTTTGTCATAAGCTGCAAAAACGATATTATTTTTAACTAAGCGGCAGAAAATTTCAAAAAAAAAGCAAAACGAAAATAAGTTTATCTTAATAGGTTTTTACGGTTTTAACCGGGTATAAGGTTTTGAAAATATAGAGAAAGTAATAAGTTATTTCGTTAATAACTTTACGGATAATATCAAGGTTTTTGATTTCCTTATAACTTACGCGGTATTAGGAAAAGGAATAAACCCTGTAATATTTAACAATTTAAAAACAAAAAAACAAAAAATGATTTACCTAAAAACCTTGATCGACGGGCTTTAATAATCTCGGCCGAGATAACTGTACAAATTTATATATACGGAAAAGTTAGGATAACAAAAGTTAATAACTTTAAAAAAATTACAAAAATCGAAAAACCTAAAAAAATTTAAAGAAATTAACGTTTTGTAAAAAGTTCCACGTTTTAAAATGGTAATAACAGCTTTTTTAGCCCTTAAACTATCGTTTCCTAACAAGATTAACAGTTTTATTTATATTTACGCCCGAAATTAACCTTATCTTTTACGAAAAATCACGATTAAAAATATTAATTATAATTTCCAGATAAAAGCAAATTAATTAATACAAAAATTATTATATATTTTTTATTACGTTATTAAATTTTATCATTTAAAAAATTCGGTATTAATATTTTATTATACGTTAAAAATAAGGCGTTTAATTAAAGGGCAACAGGGACTTCTTAGCTTAAAAACACTTAAATAAAAAATTCGCAAAAAAAAAGTTATTTTGTAACAATTTTTGAAATATTTAATTTCTTTAAAATTTACATATAAATTAATAATTTTCCTATATTCGAAAAAATTTTACTAAAACTGTTACATATAATTATTACTTTTAACCTAATACTTAGCTACTTTTAATCTTCCCCTTTTTTCTAACGTATATACTTTTTTATAACGTAATACACTTTTCTGCAAAACATTACGTTTTTCATTAAATTAAAAGATTTTTCTTTAATCTAACCGTTAATTATCGTTATTAATTATTACCATATATCTCTGATAATTCCGCCACTGCCTTACGGTTATTCGGTACCGTATATTATAAAGAAATCTCCCGAACAGCTCCGAAACAACGCATTTCCGCCGTTTTTTAAAAATATCCTTCTAAGCCTTCGTAAATTTTAATTTTTTATCCATATCTTTATTACCGTTCTTTTTAATAAAGTTATATAAAGTATACGCGGCATATACGAAACGGATTTATAATAACAAACTATATTCGGGCGCCGAATACCGTATAATCTTAAACTTTTTTTTTAATATACCGAATATCTGTTTTATAATAACTTTAATTCTTAAATAACGTAAATTATATAATTCTTTCGCTATCTCGGGTTTTTTTTAATTTAGCCGTTATTTTTAAAAATAATATTTAATAACTGGAAAAAATACGATAATTCCCGTTTAACTGCTGAAATTATTATTAATTATATAAAACCAATTTGGCGGTATTTTAAACCTTCGTAAAATAATATCCGCGAAAAATTTAAAATTATATATAAAATCTTAAACGCCGGTTAATACGTAACTGAAAATTTTATCTTATTTTATAATTACGAATATATTTTACAAAATAAAATTTTTATAATTTTATTATCCGCGTTACTTATTTCGCGTAATAAAAACGTAAATATAAATATCGTTAATTATCTTGATATATTTATTAAATTATTTTAACTTAAAATTTAATTCGATTAAAAACGTAAAATATTTCGTATTTAATTATTTTACGAAAAGACGAAAAAATATTATTATATATTTAAAAAATTCGTATATAATAAAATAAATAATATTTTGCAAAATTAAAAACCGATGAATTATATTTCTTTACGTTTCGTTAAAAGTTATAATATATAAAAATATTATAAATCTTTAAATAACGGAAATATAACGGATATTACCGAAACTAATATAATCCTAAAATTATCGTAATAATAAAAAAAATTATAACTTCGTTATATAAAAAAAATCTTTAAATTTCCGATTTAACCCGTTTAAAATTTTCTTAGCAAATTTCCGTAAAGCTTTAAAACCTCCTGGATTAAGGATTTTTTTTTTCCGTTATAGGTAAATATCGCCGATCCTTCTTTTTCTTTATTTTAACCTTTTATAATATATATAAAGCCCGTATAACGGCAAAAGTAATCGCTATACGCCAAATCTATTCCTAAATCAAAAATTCCTTTATATTTCACGGTTTATAACGAAAAAAATAATTTCAAATTAATAAATATATTATTTTATAACATTACGAAACATTTTACAACGTTAAAAAACGAAAATAACGTTTCCTAAATAATTATTAATAATAATCGCTTAAAAAACGTTATTTTCGTTAAATTCTATTATTAATTTAAACCATTTTAAAAAATCCGATAAATTCGGGAAAAAAAATACATTACTTTAAATATACGTGTCAGCAGTTACAGTGATCAAATGCAGGAATCTGGCAAAGTGCGCATGGTTATTCTAGGAAAGACTGAAAAAATCTAGGGGCAATCGCCCTTATATATACGTTTGATTGTATAAAGGATGGTTCCTGGACAAAGGTTGTCCTAGGTAACATCTGCAGCCTAGACGTATTAACCGTGGGTACCTGAAAGCACTAATTGCCGATACGCCCTTTTATGTCAGGTAACCTTGTTTACGTAATTTTTTAAAATCAGATTTAAAACTTTAGGAAAATTTATTAAAAAGTTATCAAAATTTTTAGTCTATATAGGATTTAAACTTTTATTTCCGTCATTTTCGTCTGAAATAAGGTTACGTAATTAACCGTTATACTAAAAGGCCGGCCTTTTCGTTTTACCGTTTTTTCGCAACCGTCCCGGAATACGGGGCCCACTTTTTTCGAAACGTTTCGGATTAAGTTAAGCGTTAGTATGGGAAAACGCTTTATATGTACTAGCCTGTTACGTTAAAGGTTTTATAGCTTTAAAAATCGGTTCCATTTTTTAACGGTAATATTAATAAGTAATTAAAATTATTGCTTTTTAAGTCCCCTTTTATAAAAGGCCATTAAATAAAGGTTTTTTTCCGGTTAGTTAAAGGATATTAATTAGCTATAAGTTATATATAGGATATTAATACCTTTAGGTAAAGATTAACGTAAAAGGTTATAAGTACGTATAAATAAGTGATTTTATAAGAGGTTAAAGTTTTAAAATTAATAGGTAAACGGATGTTTTCGGGTAATTATAAAAAAAATACCGCGGTTGTTGTTTTTAGTAATAAGGAATAGGTTTTAATAAGGGAACGCCTTTTTTCCCGTATAAAGGGAGTTTAGCGGGATTATTTTTTTACCAGTTGCTTTAATTAAATCTTAAATATTTTCTGATTTTTTTTATATTTTTTTAAATTTTAAGTTAATTATAAACCGTTTAAAGTTTGCCTTATTAAATAGTTTTGTAAGTCCGTCGGCAGGATTATTTTTGCTTTTTACGTATTAGAAGCTGATATTTCTTTTTTAAACTTTTTAACGTACGTAATAATATTTAATTCGAATATAACGTTTTCTTCGTATTATCTGTATTTTTTTTACTTATTTAAACGTACCTGTATTATTTTTTAAAATAGGAATGGGACTTTTAAGTATAAGCCTTAACTTTATTAAGAAATTTTTAATCCTAGCTACTTTTGTAATTGTTATTTTTATTTTTACGTATTTTGTTTCCGTAATATATTTAATAATAATACCTTATAATTTTAAAATTTATAAAATAAACGTTTTAATTATAAAAAACATATAACTTATTATAAACTTTGTTAATTCGTAATTATTTATAAAGTTTATATCTATTATTCCGAATAATCCTAAATTATTATATTTATAATATAAGTAATTTTTTTATAATTTCCGGTACCGAAAAAATATATTTAATATACCGTTTAAATATTTCGGTAATTTTTTAATACATTTTTGGTATTTAGATAACGGATTACTTATAAACCTTACCTAAGTTAACGTTATAAACGTTATATTTAATTTATTAATACAATTCGAAAAGTTAAATTTCTTTACTAAATTCGTATATTTAAACGTTTTTTTTTTGCTAGTTATACCGTTATATTTTATAACGTATTTTAAGTAATCCTTAACGAATAATATAAGCTTTTTTTTTATTTCGTTTAAGTTAATTAATTTTAATAACTTTTTAATATATTATTGTTAATTTAGCTTAATATCTTTTATTAGTAAGGAACGGATAATTCGTACGCCTAGGTACTAATTCGCATTACCCAAGTTTTTAACTGGAACGTCCTTAATAATTTTCTTAGCAATATCCTTAAGACGTTATCTGTTAAAACCGAAAAGCAGGAAATTATTTACGTATAAAGCAATAACGTTTTTTGTTTTGGGGTTATAATATATCGCATCGTTCGAAATTAACGGACGGAAACTTTATTTTGCGAATATTTCCTTTATTTTTTCCTACTAAGTAATTCCGGCCTGCTTTAAACCGTACAGTAAGTTTATTAACTTAATAACTTTCTTTAAAAAAAACCCATATATTTCCTTATCTTTTAAATACGTATCAAAATATTTTTTTAATATCGGAAATTGTTTTATATAAATATTTTCTTTTAACTTGCTATTTAAATACGCAGTAATAAAATCTATCTGGAATATATATCACCTTAAAAAAACGGTTAACGTTATTAAAATTTTCCAATATATTACTTTTACGGTATTTATTATTATTTCGTTATAATTAATTCCTTTTCGTTACGTAAATCTTTTTGCGCAGATACGTACTTTATATTTATCTAGCTTTTTTATAGACGTATATTTTTTTTTAATACTTATTTAGTATTAATAAGGTACCTTTAGGTAATTTCGTTAAAAAACGTAAATTTAAAAATTTTATGCGAAAAATTTTCTTTAATTTTTATAAAAATAGCTTTAAGCTATATTTTTCGTTTTGGGCTTTTTATAGCTTTTTTTAAAATCGGGTTGTTATTTATAGCAATAAATAGCTTATAAATGTTAATATTTAACATATTAATTACTTATTCGTATTTGTAAGCGTTTTAAATAGCTTAATCGACGTTTTTAAAATTACCAAAACGGTTTTTATCGTTATTTAATATTAATAGGTTAAAATAGAAAATATATAAATTACTTTCGCTTTCGCCTTTTTAGGTTAAGGTTAACTTTAGTTTTTAAATTAACTTTAGGGCTTTATTTAAGGCCTTTAAGGTGTATAATTTAAGGATAATTTTTTTCGGACGTTTTTTTTTGCGTTTAACTTGCTTAATTTTTTAATCCGTATCGTCCTTTAAAACAATATTATCGTTTTTGTTTTTTATTTTTACGCCCTGTTTTTGATAATATTTTAGACGTTTTTATACGGGCTATAAAAGTAATCGGATAATATTTTTAAGGCTAAGGGGTTTACCTAGCTTTTCTAGGTTTTCGTAAATAGTAATATATGGTATTATAAATAACTTACTGCTTTTTAATAGTTATATTTTATAATTATATATTCCTTAATAATCTAATAACATTCCTTTTACTTTACGGGCTACCAACTTTTTTAATTTAATCCGATAATTTTAATTAATTAAAATTATATATTTATTACCGAAAATTCGGAAATAACCGTTATCGGGTTTATATAATTTATTCGATTCGAATATATCTTTAAAGTATTCGATTAATATTATATCTTTTACCGTAAATTAGCTTATTCTATTAATAATATACGTTATTATTTTTATTACGAAATCTTAAAAATATATAAGGATTTTTATTTATACGGAAATCATACGTATTTTATTTTGTAAAAATTATATTTCTCGTTCTATAACTCCGTTTTAATATTAATTATATACGTTAGAAATTATTAATTCGATATTTTCTATAACGCAAAAGTTTTTAATTATCGTTATACCGAACTTTTTGCCGCCGTTAAGATATAAGATTTGTATTTTTTTACGTTTGTTTTTTTTATTTAATAATAAAGTTTCCAAACGTTTTATAATTTACGTAATATACGCGCATAAGCTTTATTAGATTTCGTTTTTGTTTTTAAATAAATAATATTTTTTATAACGTAATAAATCGTTTATGAAAAAACCAAAATAACTTTTATTTTCGATGTTAATAAGCTTAATTAATTTTATATTATATTAAATAATTTTTCCTATATATTTCTTTCGTTTTTAAAAATTTATAAATAATATTTTCCGTATTTTTTTTTCGTTATATGCCGTATAAAGGATATTTTTTATATTATTAAGGTTTAAGTTTATCCCCGTAAACCTTTTAATAATCTATATTAATTGTTCGGTACTGGGGTAATAAAGGTAACGGTATTAAAGGATAATTTTTTTTATAATTTCGTCCGTTATTAAGATTTTCTTATTTTTAAAAACGTTCGAAAGTACGCGTTTTAAATTATTTATTAAATTATCGCCGTTTTCTTTACCGGATATCTCCTTTAATACGTATTTTTATTAATAATTTTTATCGTTTATTAAATCCGGGGCCTTAATAATAAATTCCGGTTTCTTATAAAACTATAAAAAAAATCCTTTCCGAAAAACGTTAATTATTAATAATTAAATCCTATTAAGGTTTATTAAAACGTTACGATTTAAATAACTTTTTTTTTTATAAAATATTTCCCCGGAAAATATTTTTAAAAGGAAATTGTTAATATATAACGTATACCTAATTATAATTTCGTTTCTTTTTTTATTAAGCCCTTTTAAAAATTATTTAATAATATTAACAAAAATAATAATTACGGGTTTTTTATCCGTTATAATTTGGATTTTTTTGGATTTAATATTTATTATAATATTTTTCTTAAAATTATTAATATTATTTGTAATATTAACGTTCGCTTTTAAATTTTAAAGCAGTTTATTTAAATTATTCCCATAAAAGGAATAAACGTATAAAAATATAATATTTTTTATAATAATTCTTTTAAAATATTTACCTTTTTATAATTTTAAGTAATTAATTACCTAAGTTTTAATATATTTATTTATTAAAGTTTTCCGGGTTTTAAGGCGTTTAATTATTAAAACTCCTTAGGCTATTTTTTAAATTATTTTATCTTATTATTATATAAAATTTTCTAGCTGTTATTTTTTAACGTAAACGTTAAAGGTTTTTCCGTTTAATCGGTACAAATTCTTTAAGCCGTTAAAAATAAATTATTTTTCGTTCCTATTATTGTTATAAACGTTACGAGAATTGTTACTTTAATTATTTTATTTATTATTACCTTAAGGTTAACTATGTTTTCTTTTTTTTCCTTTGCTATTTTTTTCCTTTTACGGCTTGGGGCAATCTTTCGTTAAATATTTATATTTACTATAGTTAAAATAAAATGGCTTTCCGTTCTTATTTTATACGGGCCTATTATCTCGGAAATTGTTATTATTATTATTACCTTTTCCTTTACTTCTTTAGGCGTTATAAAACTTTCCGTTTTTTTTTATTAATACAGTTATAAAATTCGTTATTAAAGTCGTTAATTAACTGTTAAAAAAAGTAATTAATTTACTTTAGCATTAATTAAATCATTTTATACTAACTACCAACGCGGTTTTTTATAATAATAAGAAATATAATAATCTATTCCTTTAATCCGAACTTTATATTATAACCTTTAATTTTTCGCAATAACTTTTAAAACTTCGTAATAAACTATACGGGGTCTCCTTTATTATATATAATCTTACTAAACTTTTTCTAAAAAAACCTTTACCTAACTTTACCTATAACTACATAAATCTTTTTAAAAGTCCTTAACATTTTCGTTCTTTTTTTAATACTTATAATCAACTTTAACGGCGCCCTTTTGCATATCTTAATAATAACCTTCGCAAAACGTAACTAATCAAATTATCTTAGCTTTATTCCGTCCTTATAACTAATCTCTTTAAGGGCAAAAGTTAAAACGTTACTCTAAAGCTTCTAATTAACCCAGCCTACTAAATAGTTCTCCTTATTTAATAAAAAATTAAAACGTTTTTAATGCAGTTTTATATTATTATTAAATTTCTTAAAATTTTTCTTTTTTTTTTAAACGAACACTTAATTCGTTAAAACTATTTAAGCTACTAAAGCTTAAAAAGCTGCTAGGGATGCTAAAAAAACTATCATAACGGCTTTTTCGTTTTCAGGAACCTCTGGACGAATTTAAAAGTAACCCATCCAAATCGTCAGGGTCCTTACATACTACACTTTTTTCTTTACATAGCTTTTTTTCTTCGCTCTTTTTCTTCTTCGGGAAATCAAGCTTTTCAATAAACTACCTCCTTAACTGCGTTTCGCCTTCTTTCAGGGAATTAATTTTTTTTACGTCGCTTTCGACAGCGATAAAAACTTCCTACAAACCTCCTACCCCTTAGGCATCTCGTAAAATACTCCTGCAAATACTTGCATTTCGCAAATTTTATATCGCCTTTAATTAAGGCGGTCCTTATTAAAATACGCCCCCGAATTAAAATATATTTAATAATCGCTTTACGATATTATTTATTCGTTTTATTATATCGTTTTTTTTTATTAAAACTTTAAATTTTTAATTTCATTTTTAACCAACCTATATCTATATTTTCGTATTTTAACATTTTTCTTAATCCTACTTAAATTAATATTTAAAAATATATAAAACTTATTTAATTTTAATTAAGGCTGTTATTTTTATATAAAGGTCTTATATCGATCTTTTAACTGTCGTTACTAAAATAATATAACTTCTTTTATAAAAATCTCGAAAGTAAATCTTTTTCCTGCCGTTACGTTTATTATAAGCTTTTATTTTTCCCCTTTACTATAAAATTTTTCGTTTTAAAGATTTTTTTAATCGAAAAAAAAAATAAATAAATTGCTATTCGTATATTTCCTATCCCGCATAAAAATAAAACCCTTATCGGGTAAGCTACTTTATTCGATTATAAAAAGCTATTTTAAGGTACGTTCTTATTATTCGTTTACCATCATTAACCGCTTACTTTCTTTTAAATTAACTAAGCAACTCCCTTTTAAATCTCGTACCCTTTTTATTAATTTAACTTGTAAATAATTATTTCGTTTAACGTATTACGGTTACCAATCAATTAAAAAATGTTACCATATTAACAGTTACAATAATCAAATATAAGAATTTAGCAAAATGCGCATAGTTATTCTAGGAAAAACTGAAAAAATCTAGGGGCAATCGCCCTTATATATACGTTTAACTGTACAAAAAATAGTTTCTGAACAAAGGCTATCCTAGGCAACATCTGCAGCCTAGACGCACCAGCCGTGAGCACCTGAAAGCACCAATTGCCGACAATACGTTACTTATATTCGATACGAATAACGAAAATCACAGCTAAATTAGGCTAAATTCGGTATTTAACGTCTTGGCTGGGTATTTCGTACCCAGAAGGTGGTGTCATTAGGCCATTAGTCCCCTTATTTTTGCCCTTAAGCCCGTTGTCGATCAGAGCCTAAAGCCCTGTTTCTGCGCTTTCCTTTGTTCTAAGGGAGTGGATTCTGTTCTTTGTATTCGAACTAGTGAAAGAACTCCTTAAGCGGAACAAGCTACAACCCAAAATAACTCCAACTATACCGGCACCTAAACCCAAGCTCGCTTCGACACTTTTCGACGCTTTGTGGAGGATACTGCACAGCGCGGACTATGAAGTATAAGGTACATACTAATTTCATGATAAACAAGGAACATGGTCGGGGGAGAAGAAAGGGTCTTCTTATATTATTATACGATTTCGCCCTTTACGCGCTCCATGGTCATTAGAACATATGCCCATGTGCCGCAGAAGTCGCTCGAAACACTCTAGCTGCCCCCTTAGACGAGCAGAATCCAAAGCATAGGACAAGAGAGAGAAACCTGATCCGTCGATCCATAACTCCTTCTGCAGTTGCTGCAGAAGAAGCTCCGTCGTTGGTAGAGCTCCGCAGAGATATCGCCCGAGGCCGGCATTAACTGCGAGGCTCCCTGCGAAAGCATCTCGGACACTTGACGTATACCGTTTCGTAAGTCATGTAGCAGTAGTCCAGGTTACCGCAAGGCTCCGTTATCTCGGGGTGGCCAACCCGTCTGCGGCACTCTGCGCAGACTTTGACGATGGCTTTGCACATGGTCGTTGATGAGGAGTTGCTGCCTTCGGACTTCTTCTTGGGTATCGCGTAGTGCTGCTGGTGTAGTTGAGCTCTTTTTGGTATTCTTGGGGGCGATAAGGGGGAAACGGAAAGAAGAAGAAGGGGCTGGAGGAAGACCTTTATATATACATTGGAAAATATAATGATTCAATGTTGCTGTCTATTCAATGTTGCTGTCTATTCAAGGTTGCTGTCTATTCAAGGTTGCTGTCTATTCAAGGTTGCTGTCTATTCAAGGTTGCTGTCTATATCACGAGGAGCACGATCACTTGTTTGTACAGACACGAATTTCTACGCATGTGTTCTATGAACTTCAGTTGTGATAACTTGGAGCTGCGTGAATGGCTAACTGAATGTTATTCATGGGGTTTTAACGGATTCGGTGGCTATAAAACTCAACATTATCTGCTAGTTCCGTAAGACTGTACATCAACAGAAGACCTCTAATGATTCACAGACCCTGCCACGTTCATATAAACACCCAAGTGAATTGCTGAGGCGCAGATATGCCGATTCCATCTGGAGTTCGCTGCTTGTAATGAACTCGGCGGAGGGAAGGCATGATGGGTATTCCTCATGCTGTCATTCCAAAACAGACGACTAGTAAAGGAGGCAATGTCCACAACTATATAAATAAATAAAAATGGAACCGAAGGGACCAGGAATTGGGTTGATACGTAAAGAGTTAAAAGGGGGGGGGGGGTTTG
>QJNZ01001243.1:0-20982 GCA_004155055.1 Monosporascus sp. CRB-8-3 | reverse complement strand
TGCTGTGAATTATTTGTTATTGGCATTTGTCTCTTCACCTGTGCAACCCCCGGGGTACCCCCAAGGCTGTAACGGTTTATCAATTTCCTGCGCAAGGCGTCGTGTCATACTCAATACTGGAGTTCCCGTGTCGATGAGCCCTTGCTAGCCAGATTTATGGAAGAGAAAATGTACGTGTCGCAGCAATCAGTACGTTAGCTACCCGCAAAGGCCGAAAAGCCATCTTTGAGGGCCGCCCGCCTCAGAAGGTTAGCGGCATCTGAGTCCTATCTCTTAATTGTTCGGAGTACCATCACTAAGCATAATAAGCCTTGTGAGCCCCTTAGCCCCCCCAAACAGAAGCTCGTTCTATCGACTATGAGACAAAGCGAAAACCCAGGCCACCTATCTCCTATGCTCCCGTCTCTCTCCCATCTATCAGATCATATATCTGCGATGCCATGACTAAGCCACCTATCGAAATACTCAAAATCGCCCATCCGGTTAAGCAATTCTTCATATCTCTTCCCCCTTTGATATCCCTCCTCCAGTGTTTGAGGGATATCATCGCAATCTTCGGCGTTGTCATAAAGGTGGCGCCATGTCTCTCCAGGACCTCGCATCTCTCATCGGCAGTCAGCGCCAGGTTGATCGTCCCATACCAGTCGGGCGGCATACGGTCTAGATATGGCTTAATCCATCCTTGCTCGTCCCAGCTCATCACATCCTCGGAAAACTTGAACGTCCAGACCACTTTTCCGGAAAGACGGATACCCGACGTTGATGCGAGGAGGGAAGTGGGAGTCATACGGCACGGACCTGCCGCTGAGGCGCTCGTAGTGGTGAGAATAGAAAGACAGACTCGGCCACCAGTGCGCGCCATGGCGCATCGCCGCCAGTACAAGCTCGTCTTCGTCCGCCGGGCCCCCCGAGCGGACGGCAGTGTCGAAGTTCGACAGGTTCAACTGCTTGAGCTGCACCGCGATGAAGTAGCCCGAGGACCATGCCGCCGACAGACGGGTATGCCCTCACCCTGCAATGCAAGGGGAGGAACTTGGTGCGCGGTTCGGGATTACAACGGCATGTTTTGGCAGGCTTTCTACCTCCTCGCTCTCCCGGACGGCTTCAAAGTCAGATGACGACATATCGGCCTCTGTATAGCTGTCTAGTTGGCGTTGTTGAGCTTGAAGTCGGAGGGTTGGTAGGATGGAAAGCAGTCAGCGCATGATCGTTGAGTCTAAACAATGGGGTATGTGGACTGAGATATTGCCGTTCTCTCAACGCAGGACTTATCTAGAATTCAGGGAATTGGTATCCGCTGACATGCATCGCACTGCGATAGTAATATATATAGCGGCAAGTACATGTGGTGGGCGTAGTAGTTGTATTGATATATTGACTCTCTTTCACTGTAAGGACATAACATCAGCATTACAGAATTGTATTGCCTATTAGAAACCACTTGTTGTAAGTACTAGCCTGGCAATATTGAGCGGTCTATCAAGGATATTCCTACAATTAAATCTATATCTGGGACTTCTCCATATTTGTTTAGAACCTCGATAAGTGGCTGTACTTGAGCTTTGCAGGAGGGCAGGCGTCCCGACCCGATGCGGAAAATTACACTTACCTCAAGGTCACAAGTTGCATCAGACCCTGCCTCCTCGATAGCCACAGGACTGGCAAGTGTCCACCCGGCCTTCCAATGTTGTGCGATTCAGGGGAGATTGACCGCCCCCTGACGACAACTCCACGCTGTGACTTACCTCCTGAAGGGACCTTCGGATTATTGATGGGTCGACAGCTTTCAAATCTTCGAGAATGTGGTCGGGGCTCTGGTCGGGGCTCTGAATTCTGAAGGGAAGAAGCCTATCGAGCTGTTCCGGATTAATACTTTTCGCACCTTGGAGCACCTCGTGATCCCCGCCCGACACTCCCTTGCGGACAACTTGTCGAGGGGGTCCCATGCGGAGGACTGCCGGATCCACGGCGCCTGGGGATCGCGGGTTTACCGCCATGTTCTCGACGAGCGTCAGCAGTCGCCGGGAAGCCGCCTCGAGAGTCGGTCCCCGCGCCGTGCCCACTTGGACGATCGCCGGGTCGGCGGCCATAAGCGAGGCGGCCTCCGAGCCGGCCCTGATGCTGTCTAAGTTCCTGATCTCGGTTAACAACCTTCGCGACTTATTGGCGAGGGACTCGCTTTCCGCCTGGGGCCTATCTTCGACGTGATTCCCCGCTGCTTGTGTGTTAGCAGGTTCTGCGGCTCGGCAGCAGGCTTTCCCGCTAGGGCTGCAGATGCACGCTATGCGGTCAGGGTGCTCGGGCTGCGAGACGCGCGGACAAGCGCACAGCAAGGCATTGCAGGTGCAGGTAGCGGATATGTTACAGGCTGATATGCTGGAGCAACAAGACTGCATTGTGTCCAACTAACCTGCCAGCAGAAGGGGTTCCAGGACTCGAACGGATTGGTTATGCTTGAGTTTTCAGCACAAGTTGAAGAGTCGAAGATAGCTTTCACACAAAACACTTAGCTCGATGCGTTTGAGTGCCTTGTGTGGTGGTGGTTGGTGGTTGCTGTTGGCGGAGTTATATATTCGTTCTCATAAGAATAGTCGAAAGACATTGTTCATCAACAAAGCATTGTGCTATGACAATGGAATATCTCCCTAACTACGACCACTCGCTAGACGACATGACCTCATTGTTCTCCAAACGCGGCCTTTGACTCCAGAACTTCTTTATTGGGGACGACGGACACTCCCGACAATAATTTCTTGTTAGAGCTGCTTGTTCAGATAAATAACCGAGGGAACATGATAGTGCGTATACGAACGAGGTTTAAGAACATTTTGATGTTGGCTATTGTTGAAGTTGCTGTTACTGTTACAGTATTCATACCTTAACTTATCTACTTGCAAGTTGTAACATGTTAGCGAGCTTGTTCATGGGGAATTTGTATTCTCCTTATTGGCTGGCAGTTTCATCATGACTTTTACTGGTCCCCACCTGACCGTCAAGGTGGGTTGTGAGGGTAAATTGTGGGTGGTAGCTTCAAAGCTTTTAAAGCAGGTCCACGTGATCTGGAAATGCGCAACTTTTTTATGGACGGAGGACTGAGCCTGGGTTGAGTCGTAAGGTGAAATGTTCTCTGCTCTCAAGGGGGTGGTCAGGAGATTGACACACTGAAGACACAGGAAAATCCCCGAATGCGACAGTTGTGACTCCTGTTTGGAAAATGCCGGCTGACTTTGAGAAACAAAGTTACTGGCACGAACGATTCACCACCGAGACCTCCTTCGAGTGGTTGATGCCGTCGGAGGCCTTCGCGTCCATCCTCGAGCCGTACCTGGCACGGCTCGGCAAGACGGCACGCATTCTTCATCTAGGTTCCGGGACCAGTGATCTCCAAAACCAGCTGCGCGGAAGGGGTTTTCACGACATCACGAACGCCGATTACGAGCCCCTGGCTATCGAACGGGGCCGAGAGCTGGAGAAGCAGGCGTTTGGGGACGTAATGATGAAGTACGTAGTGGCGGATGTGACGCAACTGGGCTGCGAAGACCTGCCCGGCAAATTCGATCTCGTCGTCGATAAAAGCACCGTCGATGCCGTATCTTGTGGTGGTGAAACGGCGCTCTTGCAGATGGCTCTCGGTATCAGGGAGCGCCTCGCTGACGGCGGGTTCTGGATGTCCCTGAGCTATTCATCCTCGCGGTTCGAGATCGAGTGTCTGTCCTTTCAGGTAGAAGTTGCCGCTAAGGTGCCGACGCCCAAGAACAACCCAAATGATCCGGACGTATTTCACTGGTGCTATCTGCTTCGGCCGATGTAATCGCAGCTGATGGACCAGTGTTGTCTAGATCATCAATATCTGATCTCATACAGCACCTCCCCCCCCGGTTCTAACTGCATGACTTGTCATAACAAAACTTTCTCGGCGGCGTTGGAACACACAGGGAGTTCAGGTTTGTAATATTCCTATCCAAATTTCGGCTGGAAAAAAGATCCACATCTAACGTAACTTGCCTGGTTTTAGAGATCGGCTCCAGAAATTTCATCATCTCTGTCATCTAGATTGAATTGGCTCTCTGTTCTATTTCCTAGTGCCTTTCAGAGACAACTCGATAATATCATTGAATACCCGGTAGTATATGAAGAAGACAGTTCTTCGGGCGCAGGGCATGGACTGTACGTAAAACACGTGTTGGTATGTACCTGACTGGGCTTAATTTAGTACTGTACAGTCAGCTAGAACCCCGCCCCCGCTCCTACTCTACCCGTCAAGACGGTTACGTACGTATTTAGGTACCAGGCACCTTACTGTACCATGGCAGTAGCGCCCCACCATTGTCGATCCGATCGCTGCCAAGACAGCCGGGGATGACGGGTATGACCTCATTCACCATGGTTACTGGGGTAGCCCTTGGACGACTCATCTTTCCTCGCTCTGAGTTCTATTCACTTCCCGCGCCATTCGAGTTCGTAATCCTGCCTGACTGATCGGTTGATGGATGCCGTGTTATGCGCTGTCATACAAGGTTTCTCCTACCTTTGGCAGTGTATGATGGCATCATCACCCAGGTTGACGTATTTCATAACCCGCTTGACCGACTCATAACAGGTTTCTGCGTCGTACTGAGTGAGTATTGACCTCTGCTGGTTGCTTTCATTTCTACTGCACCTCGCTCGACTTCACTCCTCTGATCGTTTTCTTCATTTACGCACGGCAGACATCTCTGGTTATCTTTTGTTACTGCCCCAACCCAGACCGTTCGGAAATCGCAATGTCAGACGATAGGGATTCCGAGCAGGATGCTGCATCTCGACGGTGTACGAATCCGTACAGCGCCAAACACCCAATTCCGACGATTCAGGGTTATCGTCAGCATAGAAAGGAGCTTGACGGTCAGGTAGAAGATGAGGAACGGGCACAACAAGGACCTGAGGATGAATCCAGACCGAAGCAGGCATATCACCAAGCAAAAGCTGTTTTCAGGGACGAGAAGGTCACCGAAACAGGCCATGAACCATACCCCTCTTCGAATCACAACTTTGCCGACCGTCCATCCCGACATGCGTACGACCAGTCATCGGCGGATGGGGAGGCAACTCAGGGAGAGGAATCCACGCCAGAAGGTGAAGAACAGCAAGATGGGGAGAAGGGCAAAGATGGAGAAGACAAGTCGGCCACCGAGGCCGTCGCGGGAGCCGTCGATCCCAAGCAGAAGCGAAAAGCAATGAAGAAGTCCAAGCGACAAGGCAAGGGGCGCGAGGTGACGGACCCAGTTACCCACCTCCCTCTTGTCATTCACGACCAGACCGACAAAGATCTCAAAGGCGTACCGGAAAATATGGCCCAGCCTGGAGACCACCCCAGCACATCGACTGGACCGCAGGGCGCCTCCAAGTCAGAGGAAGAGCTAAACTTCGAGAAGAAAAAGTCCCAGAGAGTGGCGAACGGGATGCAAAGGGTCTTCCCGCCACCTGACTTCGATGACACGAAGCAAGAACTAGCAACTATCTATCAGAAGGCTATATATGCCGGATTTGGAGCCACGAGCTTTCTTGCCACAATCCTCTTTCTTCTTCCCGCTCTCTTCAGTAGTCGGGAATCCGTTGCCTCGCCAGACAATAAGGGAAGACTTCTACCATATTGGTCCACACTTGCCAATACGGTTCTATTCCTACTGTTGGGTGGTGCCATCGCCGTTGGAATAAGCAACTGGGTGAATAAGAAGTCTACCGAGATATTCGACGATGAACTCTGGGATTCTTCAAGGCGTGAAGAGAAGTCTATCATCGAGGACAACGAAGAGCTGCCAGAGTCGGTTCAGTGGCTCAACAGCCTTCTGTCGGCCATTTGGCCCCTTGTCAATCCCGATATGTTCGCATCCCTTGTCGACATGATCGAAGATGTCATGCAGGCATCCTTACCCAAGGTCGTCAAGATGGTGAGCGTGGACGACATTGGACAGGGAAGCGAGTCGTTTCGCATTCTCGGTGTTAGGTGGCTCCCGACAGGTGCTGCAAGTCGGTCTGTTAAGTCGGATGGCGAGCTGGAGGACACCGAGGAAAAGAAGCAGAGCGATCGTAACAACCTTGAGAATTCCCACGATGACAGAAATGGAGACGAGAATGGTGATGCGGGGGGTGGTCCGCAGCAAGAGAATGAGGGCAGGGACACGAAGCAGGAAGAACAAGAACAAGTGGCAATCAATGGGGGTATGGAAGCGGAAGAGGGTGATTTTGTCAACCTTGAACTCGCGCTCGCCTATCGAAGTCGATCGACCGGGAAATCCATCCAGGCGAAAGCGAAGAACGCCCATCTCTACCTTAAGTTTTACCTACCCGGCGGCATAGCGATACCCGTCTGGGTCGAGCTTCGAGGGCTTATGTTGACCGCTCGACTTCGGTTGCAGCTCACATCCGATCCCCCATTCGTTTCTCTCTGCACTCTGACCTTCCTTGGTCAACCAAAGACCAGCCTGTCCTGCGTGCCCTTGTCAAAGCATGGCTTGAACCTAATGGACGTGCCACTCATCTCTTCATTTGTGCAATCCGCCATCGATGCCGCCTTAGCCGAGTACGTCGCTCCTAAGAGCTTAACTCTCAATTTGAAGGATATGCTCATAGGCGAAGACTATAAGAAGGACACGACAGCTTGCGGTGTTCTCTGGATATACATCAAAAAAGCGGAGGGCTTCAAGCAAGGGGACGGCGGAATTGGTCCCATGAATGGGTCGAGTGATGCGTACGTTTCGGTATCATGGGGCAAGTTTGGGAAGCCCGTCGCTTCGACTCGGATCATCAAAGAGCAGGAAAACCCCAGTTGGCACGAATACGCAAGCATTCTCGTCACGAAAGAAGAGATTGACGCAGAGGAGAAAGTGCGCCTTCAGTTATGGGACTCCGACAAGTGGACTGCTGATGGTGAACTGGGCCGCGTTGAGGTCGATCTCAAGTCTCTTATGAAGAATCCGGAAACCTACAACAGAGTTCAAGACCGTGAAGACCGCTTCACCGGGCAGGATCCGGATGAGCAAATGCCGGGAACTTTGCAATGGTCAGTAGGCTACTTCGCAAAGACGAGGATTACCGAGAAGCAGCTCAAACAGCAGACCGTCAACAACGACATCAGGACGAAGGACCAGCTCAAGCAACACGTCTTTGAAGCTGCAGAAGAAAAGCTCCGAGAAGCAAACAAGTCCCCCGATGACGAAGAGCTCCACCAACAAAAATCTCAGGACTACGGGGAGTTGGAAGACTCGATGGTCATATCGGCGCCCCCTCTCGAGGAGTATCCCAGTGGCATCCTCAGTGTACAAATCCATAATATTACAGGCTTAGAGATCCAAAAACTTCAGAAAGAGGACAAGGGCGACGCGGGTGACCAGGAAGATGAAGCTGAGCAGAGTGAGGATCTACCGGACAGCTATTGCAATGTCATCGTCAACCATAAGAAGGTATTCCGGTCGCGCACGAAGCCGAAGAATTCGAAGCCGTTCTTCAACGCAGGGACTGAGCGCTTCATTCGGGATTGGCGCACGGCCGAAGTCATTGTTAGCGTCCGTGACTCGCGGGACGGGGAGGATGATCCCTTGATCGGAATAGTCTATCTGCCACTAGGAAAGATCTTCGCCAACAAAAGTCAGGTTGTGGATAATTACCCGCTGGTTGGAGGCATCGGATATGGACGAGCACGCATCAGCATGGTTTGGCGCAGTGTGGGCCTCAAGCTGCCCCCTAATCTCCTCGGTTGGGACTATGGGACACTCGAGATCCGAAGCCCCGTCAAGGCCAAGGGAGGACTTCCCAAGGAACTCAGCCAGCACCGCATCAAGATCCGAACCAACCTTGGGCGTACCAAAATGAAGACGGGAAACAACGAGGGAGAGTGGCAGCACAAAGGGAAGTCCGGGCCTGACGACGTGTTCCTGCCCGTCCGCCAGCGTTATTCCTCGGCCATGGTCATCGAGTTTCGCAAATCCGTTGTGGGACCGGACCGGACCGAAGCGTTCGCGGTGCTTTGGCTGCAGGATCTCACGGATGAGGAGGCCGAGACGAAGACGCTCAAGGTGTGGAAGAGCGGAAAAGACAGCATCAAGACAGCCTCCTCGTGCTACGAATACGCGGGCGTGGGTGACAGCGAAGAGCCCCTGGGTGAAGTCGAGGTGGAAGTCAAGTTCTGGCGCGGCCTATCCGGCTACCACAAGAGCTACGCGGCGCACTCTAAGAACGTCGACATGCGCAACGTCATGGAGTGCCTGGATACGATCACGGATGAGAAACTTGACGGCGACGGCATAGGCGATTCCAACCTGCGCGAGGAGCACAACGAGGAAGGCGCGACGGCCACCGGTAGTAACGGAGAGGAAGACGAGGACACGAGAAAGAAACTCCGCGTCCACACGAATGACGATGACAACAGTAACAACGACTACGACTCGGACACGTCCCCGTCATCCAGCAGCGATTCGGACTCTGAGGACCTCTCGCCGTCGGGCGGCCTCCGCAAGGTGCGTAACCAGGCGCGCGAGATCCTGCGCAACCCGGTCGAGGGCACGACGCATGCGGCGAGCTCTGTGGTGGCTCCGGGGCACAACAACGCCGACGACGGGCGACGCGGCGCGCGGGATAAGGTCCGTGACTACAAAGACCACCACAAGCAGCTACACCGCAAGCACCGCGGCGTCATGCAGTGGCGCGTCGCGCGCCAGGCCGATCACCTCGGTGGCAAGCTCGGCCGTCTCAAGGGCAATGTGTCCGGTTTCTTCAAGCATTCGGACGAGAAGGGCGGCAGCGGCGTCGACACGGAGGTCTGAGGGAGGACCCGGTGCTGGGGTGGGTGGATATGCTTCGTGGGCCTCGCCATCAAAGAGGAAAGTAAGGGACGTTCATTCTTCTCATTGGGTGTATACGCATACACGGCGGATGGATGCCGTATGGATGGATGGATGATTAGCCCTCGCGGGCTGCTGGTCATGAGTTTATGAGACACGGTTATAATCGGCGGTTAGGGAGACTGGTTCGTGGACGTGCTTGCGCAAAGGACGGGGTTACGGAGCTCGTCTAGTTTAAGAAGTAGGTAGTAATAGTTAATTCGACTGCATACTTCCTATTCGTTTATGTACTCAACTACTGGCGATCTCCCTAGCCCGCATCTAGCATACATTTACAAGTGCATCTAGCTCCCTGAACGCTATATGGCTTAGTAATGGTATAAGATGGCGATTTGCTCTGTTTTCCCCACATCTCTATCTCTACTAACTTATGTAAGTATAAGTGAGAGAAGCGGTGCTGGTTGTTCGGGGCCTACATCTAGAATGGCCGCACCACAATGCTCATACGGCTCGAGTCCCACAATCTGTCTTGGGAGCATCTGTCCGCAGGTACGTACGAATCGAGACGACATCTGGGTGGCTGTCGCGAAGACGTACGGTAGATACGCAGAGAGCCGCGTTCTGGCCGGATTCGGAGTTACGGCGTCCCCCCCCCCTCTCCATTTCGACGACGGTTATATGTAGGTTACCTGCACATGCCAACCTCGCGCGCACAGGTACTGCATTAGCCCTGGGAGATCATACCCCTCGGAGAGGAGAGGGGATACATACGATGTCGTGCAGATATGTACGGTAGATGCTGGACGCGACGTTTTGGCCGGATATGTGCCGTCCTGCCCGTCCGACTCTGGAGACAGCATGTCTCGTTTCGAGTCCTGCATGCAGGCGGGTGCCTCCAGGTGGTCTTCGGTCCGTAACTTTACGGGACCCCTTTTTATTTATTTTTATTTTTTTTCTTTTCCCCCCTCTTTTCATACACGTACGTATTGCTCTTGAACGTACTAATGCGGATAGGGCAGCGGGACGGTGGGGGGAAGAAACGAGAGTCCCCTAAAACTCACCCCTGTACTTTCGTACCATTGCATGTATTACTTTCGTGCAGATCTCGACATATATAGGTAGGTCTAGATCCAGTCCACCGCACACCGCCGAGGCACCACCGTCCCGATCCGTCAACATCCCGCCGGAGGTGCCATTTGAAAATGGAGGCGCCGGTCAGCCGGCTGTCGCTGCAACGCTGGGATATGAGGCACAGCCGAAATAGGCAGCCGCCATGCCCCGGGCTGTCACAGACGCCGGTTATTACTACTGCATTATATGGTATATTCGGCCACGGAAAGCGACTCGAGTTCAATTCAATGCATGTAGGGACCATGGAACGCCACACAGCTGAAAAGAATAGCCAGTTCGGAAATGGGCCCATTGGCGGGAACAAGATATGTGGCAGACGTTGCATTGGTGCTACCCCCCGAAACCGAGTCTGCGTACTGTGGTTCCGTTGGCGCACACCCGTTGGTCATCCGCCCGGGTTGCCCGCCTTCCTTCAAGTCGGTATTTTGCCGTTTACGTCCAGTCGCCGGAATTATCAGTTCAGTGCATTGACAGAAGAGCAACACGGTAAACACAAACCGCCGATGGGGACGTCTCTTGTCGGGAGTCGGAAGTCGTGCAAGCACCACCACGACAAGCAGGATACCCAGACGACTGATCTGGAGAGGGCCGCAAAGTGGCAGCGAACAGATAGGAAGCACCTGGTCAAGCGGCGCGGAGTTGAATACTGCCATCTCATGGGGTAGTCACCCGATTGGTAGCGTAAAACCCAAATGAGGCTGACGAGGCACTCGCATCGTTTGCCGAATCAGGCAGACTTCCAGAAGGCTTCGCTGCAAGAGTTCACCCAAAGGAGATGACAAACGGCGCGTGTGATGACGAAGTCAGTCAAACCCATTACCGCCGGAGCCGCATTGATGACACGGGGCATGGCCATAGTCATATGGCGAACTGAAGGAGTAGACTCGGGGCGAGTGGCTTTCATGATTTCATGAATGTCTGCGAGCGGCTAGCTTGACCATCGAATGAAATCGGGAGCTAGCGAGACGATCGAGCCGAGCACTTGCTTATCTGACAGCCAACTGCTAGTTGCTAGCACCAAGGCGCTGATCCTATCGAGTTAAATAAGAGCAAGTCAAATGTTGATGGCCGAACTCGCTACGTATTCCTGATGTCGCATGGTGACCCAGGAAGTATATATTATCCCGCGCGACCGGACCACTGAGCAGTATGCGCGGTCTTGGGTTTTGCTTGGCTAGCGGGCTATAATTCAAGGAATGAGACGGTGGCTTTGTTTTACTGGGCACTCCAGTTGGCTGTTGATCTCGAGAGCATTCCTTGCTGTTTTGAGACCGCCCAAGACTGGGCAGTCTGAGCATGGCTATACGTGATTACGAAGCCCATTCGCGATCAGCCATACACGTCGCTTATTAGGCTTGAGACGCCAACTTCCAGCGTCGCGTCTTTGCACGTGGGCGTCGTGGTGGCTCACGCCATGGTAATCATCCTTGATGTGTGATATGTACCTTGAAATGGGAAATACTTTAAGACACAGGCAGTCGAGACATTGTGGTTGGCCGAGAAGATGCTCTATGCTATTGGCTAGCCGGTTCCCTTATCTCTGGGCGGACAAGGCCCGCTACTTGGCGCGACTTGGCGGCTCCGTGGTGGATCAATCAGATAGAGATAGGTGATAAGCACTACAGAACGCCTCTCAACTATTTTCGGAATTGAAGGATATGTATAGCTGTGTTGTAGCTTACATAGAGGGCTTGAGAAGAGCGGTGTCTCTTGTTCATTCAAAGGAAGGGTCAATATGTTTCGTTTTTCGTTTGTCGCTGTTTGCAAAGTAGGTAAGGCTTCGTTGCCTTCCTTACCCCCCTGACCGTTTCTAATTTCGGACACGTGCAAGGGAATCGCTGAATGAAAGCCAAGAAACGGGAATTAGGGGACTTGGGCAAGGCTAGGAATCCTACCTTGACGTTCGCACTTCGAGTTAGTAAGCACATGTACAAAGTACTACTCCGTCGCGCTACTGTAAAATGGACCCATCAGCGGACAGGAAGAACCGAGCTGTTGGTAACGACCATGGCAGGTGATATTTCTGCTACTGTTTAGAGTTCATAAAACCTGATATCGAGATTGTCCAAACTTTAATCGAATGATAATAAAGATAATGCAAAGAAGTGCCTTATCACCATGGAAAATATCTGCGGATATCATCCCGTCGTTCTACGTCTAGGGTGCGGGAAGCCGAGTCTTCGCCCTCTTGGAAACGGCCACAGCTCAGGTGGGTTCAGGCCCGTTAACATTAATTTGATTGTACAAATCGGGTCCACTTAGTTTCCGAACAGCAAATTTGATCACATTAAGATGTTTAAAAATCTAAAACACAACATTTATAAGAGATATATAATAATAAAAATTAATACAAATAATTAAATATATAATTAAAAAAGTATATAATTATTATTTATATAAACTTATAATAAAAAACGTATGTTCGTATTCGAATATATTATAAAAGAAAATAATATACGTTTAAATTATATATTTTAAAATTATATTTAAATATATTAAACTTTTTTACTTTTAAAGTTATAACCGTATAACTTGATAAATTTATACATTAAATTTTATGAAATTTTATAAAACTTTTAATAAGTTATAATTAATTTTAATTAAAAAGCGTTATTTTATATTCGAATTTTAAATAATTATAAAAAATACTAAATAACGTTTAATTAAAACGAAACTTTTTAGTTTTATATAACTTTAAATCTTATTCAATGTTATATTATTACTTTATATATATACATATATATTAAAAATAAATAATATTTTACATTTTCTTTTTTATATATAAAAATTTTAATATTTAAATATATATTTCTTTTTAAAAATATTTAAAGAAAATATTATTTTAATTATTTAATTTATATTCGCTAATGTTAATATATATTGCTTTATTTTTATATATATTTTTATTTGGGCGTTGTAGGTTTATAAATATTTTTCGTAATATTTCAAGGTGTTCGGAAACTAAGTGGATTCGATTTGTACCCCTCCGTTGCCCTATCTGGAATGAGCTTGATGATAACTTACAGAATCTTCTTAGCAAAACTGAACGTCGCTATTACTCGGTGACTAGAACTGATTCACGCGTTAATTCTCTCTAGCACTCTCAAGGGTCAATAGCTAGTATCTGATGTGGAAGACGACCTCATCTCATTAGTAGAACTACCTGCTGACTTGGCGAGTCATGTGATTCCGATTTGGATATCTCATATCCTCCTGTAGGCGCCCTGCAAGAACAACGAAGTACGTTTTAAGGGTTTACGTGGCTCTCCTGTTTTTACTTGCGACTGTTAAACGTCTCACAGCAGAGTCTTTCTGTACCTCAGACTTGTGTAACCGGAACGTTATGCGGCGAAAGAGCAAGAAGAGCCCATTCGGCTCCCAAGCACTTGACTTCACATGCAGGTCCAACTGCTGCCTTTATATGGCAGTACAGTAGTTTTAGGTTTGCCCCTCCGACAAGCCCACGTGCTTTTCAAGACGAACTTGGCTGGTATAGTGACTTACTCCGGCACGCTAGTATCCCATGCTTGATCAGTATTCGGGTGGGCAATACACTCCCTGCGTTGCAACCCACATGCCGCCCAGCAGTTGAATAAACTGAACTGAATACCGCCTCGTCGGTATCATATCCGTGGCGTGAGCTCACGGCGTCTCATTGGTTACGTGGACTCTGTCGAGGGAGTTCAGCTAATCGCGCCCGCAGCAGCGCCCTCCTCTTCTTACCGCATTCTCGTCCTGCATCTACGACGTCCACCATGACGCATCGGTACCCTAGCTACCGTGTCACCTTGCCTGCCTCCCGGCGGCCAGATTACTCTGGCTAGGTTTCACTGCGCATTACCTCCTCAACATACGACGGTAACACAAGTTGGGGTTTGGACGTTGCAGAACCGGGCGTGCCGTACCCGATATGTGACATCAATTGCTCAGAAAGTGTTTTGCGGCGTCCGCCAAGCTGTCATCGTCTACCTACGCATCATATCAGTGCGGATAGAGGGGTATGCGATGTGCAATATGAAGCTCCAGGGATCCCAGGTCCAGAGATATGTACACCCCACCCTAGAGGCTTTACGATGCTGCAAACTCCCCCGTCTTGCTGTTTCCGTCCTTATCAGTGCTCCACGCGCTACGTATGTGTTCGATAGCGGCGGTGCAGCTTATATCTTTTGCTAGTGTGGAAATTAAAGTTTGACGAACTTTATATATGGGCAACTTATGGAAGAGCGGCTACAACGGTTTATGCAATATATTATAGGGCGCGAAACTCCAAATAGCTAACATATCGCGACAAATGCTGGAATAGTTGGGAAAGATGGCCCCCAACGCGGCCGTTGCTTTGTTTACTACTACGGATCTCGATCGTAATCGTGACTTTATTGGCGAACCTTGTGGTAGAGTTAAAAGGCAAACCTGGCTATTTGTATGCAAATTCTATGGACCCAATTCGACTCTGCTAGGTACCTGTAAGTGCTAGATGCTACCGAACAGAGCCTAATGCCAGTGGTTGATATAGGTCCATAAAGCCCCACGATAGTCACCCAACGTGGTTACCGTTTGTACCCCTGTACCTCCTAGGCATTTGAAGTGTCCCAAAAATGATACAGGCAAGACCGGCCTGACTGCAGATGCTCTCTTGGCCTTCAGATGCAAGGTTCGTCTTGGTATCACTCTCTGCAATGTACCTGTCCCTTCTGCCATCTATCCATCCTCCATACCGCCCAAGTTTGCTAGGTAGGGAGCTGGGGTTTTCTGCAGAAGAAGCGGATGGGGTCCAGGACCTCCTGGTGTCGTATCACACATATATTTATCCTACCTCAACCCCCGGCTAACCTTTGGTGCGAATCCGCCCTTCTTTCCTTCTCTTTCTGTCTCACAATTTCGTCATCAATAATACCCGACACCTCAATCACCGCAATAGTCTCGGTCTAAGACAGACAGCAACCGCTCGCCAGTCCGTATCCCATCTAGGACTCGGTAGACCGATAGCGACTCGGTTAACATGTCTTTGTACGCCCTTACGTACAATGGCACCGAAGGGGCGGCCGATCCCGGCTACTCCTCCGGTGTCGAGGACCTGAACGTCTTCTACGAGGTATGATGCTTGTACATGATAGCCCAGCCTCACGGGCATGGGGTTCTATGTTGATGACGGTCGCCCTGAATATATGAACCTTGCTAACCATTGCGTCTGTTTTATAGAGTGGCCACTTGGCGTGGGTCATGGCCTCTTCTGCTCTGGTGCTTCTCATGATTCCCGGTGTCGGTTTCTTCTACTCCGGTCTTGCTCGACGCAAGTCCGCACTCTCACTTATCATGCTGTCCTTGATATCGGTCGCCGTCGTCCAATTCCAATGGTTCTTCTGGGGTTACAGCTTGACCTTCACACACAACGAGAACGCTGGTCCCTTCCTCGGTGACCTCTCCAACTTCGGGTTGATGAAGACTCTCGCCCAGCCTTCAGTAGGCAGCTCCAACGTTCCCGATATCTTGTTCTGTCTCTATCAGGGGATGTTCGCGGCTATCACGTGAGTTGGGAATAAGTCCACCATTTGAGTCTACTCAAACCTCACTGACGAACAGCACAGACCAGCTCTCGCCATTGGTGCTGCCGTCGACCGCATGCGCATTCTCCCCTGCATGGTCTTCATCTTTGTCTGGGCAACCGTCGTCTACGATCCTATCGCATACTGGACCTGGAACCCCAACGGCTGGTCTCTCCAGATGGGTGGTCTCGACTACGCCGGCGGTACTCCTGTCCATATCTCGTCCGGTTCCGCTGCCCTCGCCATGTCGCTTATGCTTGGTAAGCGAACCGGCTACGCCAAGTCCGCCGGTCTGCCTTACCGACCTCACAACGTGACCTTTGTCGTTCTCGGCACCGTGCTCCTTTGGGTTGGCTGGTTCGGCTTCAACGGTGGCTCTGCTCTTGGCGCCAACATCCGCGCCGTCATGTCGCTCATTACAACCCACCTTGCGGCCTCGATGGGTGGACTTACCTGGATGCTTCTCGATTACCGTCTCGAGCGCAAGTGGTCCGTCGTTGGTTTCTGCTCCGGTGCTATTTCTGGACTCGTTGCCATCACTCCGGGCGCCGGGTACGTTACTCCGTGGGCCGCCTTTGTCTTCGGCATTGTCGGTGGAGTTGTCTGCAACTTCGCTACCAAGCTGAAGTTCCTATTCAGCATCGACGAAGCTCTTGATATCTTCGCCGTTCATGCTGTCGGTGGTATCGCAGGAAACCTGATGACTGGTATTTTCGCGGCGTAAGTTCATTCGCGCCCCAAATACCCTACTCCGCCTTTGACCTTTCGATTGCTAAAGAAATCTAGCGGCTACATTACGTCTCTCGACCCCTCGCTCTCTGGTTCTGGTTGGATCGAGCGCAACTTCGTCCAGTTTGGTTACCAGCTCGCCGATTGCTGCGCCGGCTTCGCCTGGTCTTTCGTCCTTACTTGCCTCATTCTCTTCTTGATCAACTTGATCCCCGGTCTGAGGCTCCGTGTCTCGCCAGAGGAGGAAGAGATGGGTATCGATGACGTGCAACTCGGCGAGTTCGCCTACGACTACGTCGAACTCCAGCGCCACACCAGCAATACTCACACTCCCGATGCCACCCCCGGCGCCACCGTTTCATCCAAGAATAGCCAGCACGAGAATGGTGGCCAGATGGTCTAAACGTCGGTCGGAACTTGGTTATGCAAGCCAGTTCCAATAATGGGGCGACGATGCATGTTGCATTAATGTGATTTTGGTCGATATGTCGATCTCTAATGGTGGATGCCACCACACAGCACCCACAATGTCTATACGTACTATTCGATATTATGCAGTTCAAAGATATACCCCTTTTGCAATTGAGTTAACTATACGCTCTCTATTTTGCGATTGCAGGCTGGCGGATGCGGCACCCGTGGTGATCTCTATGAGACGTTTCAATTTGTTGTGCATAGTATGGCCAATACTTACATATTCCAAATGGTCTCGCCTGTCCAACACCGGCTTCAAGACACGTTCTTTCACTTGGTCCCATTGACGGCTGTAATGTTTTCAAGAGTCTCGATTACCATTGCGACACCGCATTTGCCTCTAGTTATTATCATGAAGAGGTTTAACGTCGCTCGAGTGAGACACCAGGCATCCGACGTAAGACACATCCTGGTAGCACCGCGACGGGTTCGGACAAAGACATCATCCTTCCGCATCCGGTAGGATTACCAGGAAACTCTGAGAACGCAGGTAAAACGACCGAAATTCGCTTTGAGTCGGCTCCCCATTGTTTTTAAATAAAGGTGAACGAAGATGGCACTTGTGCCACACTCGCTACTCCGCCGATAGCCAGTAGTCTTTCTTGGTTATTATTTTCTTCTTCTATTTTCCTTGCATACAACGAGCTCTCAGGAGTGTGTCGCCACTCACACTATCTTTTTGACAACTCAACTTGCAACTAGCCAGGAGCAAAACCAAACCACCTTGACCCATGGCGACGGTACGAACCCGTCGCAGGGTCGGAGGGCCCCGGAAACCATTGAGCCCGACGGGCCAGCTGAGGCGGGTGCCAAACAGGGCGGAGGCCAAGGCGATCCGGGACGCTAAGGCGGCGGCGGCGGCGGCGTGGGAGAAGCGGAAGCAGGCGCAGGCGCAGCGGGAGCGCAGCACGACGAACAAGAACTTCCCGGCGTCCGGCGAGAACGACGTGATCAGGATCGCCCCCGACGGCACGGAGGAGCTGCCGCCCGTCGATGACGTGGTGCTCGTGCTGCGCGGCGTCGGCGCGCTCGACCGCGTGCAGCTGGCGCGCGAGGTCCTCAAGGAGATCAGGCGGGCCGCGCAGTACTCGGCGCGCGACGACGGCGGCGGCCGCGTGTGCCGCCTCTACGCGAACCCTGAGGGCACCGCCCTGTTAGAGAGCGTCGCCTACCCGCGCGGCGTCACCGCCGGGCGGCCCGAGCTCGCCGTGCGCTCCGCCGGCGTCCTGATTCCCGGCCGCCCCGGACGCCCCGTGTACGAGGCCCCCGCCACCACGGCCTATCTTTGGGAGAACTCGGGGGAAGAGAGCGAGGGGGTGCAGGATGTGGGGTTCGTGGACCGCACGCCGGAACACGTCCTTGATACGCCCGAAGGCGACGGGGAGGAGGAGTATCCGCGGCCCGGATTTGGCCCCGTGCCGGGGTCGGAGGCCAATAAGACAAATGAAGGCGAGGGCGAAGAGGGTGAAGAGCTAGTCGAGGTCGACAGCAGTACCTCCGATGGCGACCTCGGGTGGCTAATGACGATGGAGAAGCCCGCCAGGGAGCAGCAGCACCAGGAGCAGCAGGAGAAGACCACGAAGAAGGGGAAGTACGCGAAGTCTCAGGTCCAGTCAGAGTCAGAGGAAGAGGAAGAAGGAAAGGAAGAGGAACTGGTCGAGGTCGGCAGCGGCGCCTCCGATGACGACCTCGAGTGGCTGATGACCATGAAAAAGCCAACCGGGGTGCAGGGGCAGAAGCAGCAGGCGACGACGAAGAGGAACTACGCGAAGGTCCAGGTCGATTCAGAGTCAGAAGAAGAGGGACAAGGAGAGCAACCCGTCTCTCCTACCCCTATCCCCTCGAAGAAGACGACTACAACGAAGACGAAGAAGAAGCCCCCGCCGCCAGTGCGTACGGACAACCGCGATATGCAGCAGCCCAGCCCCTCCGGCCCCGCTGCCGCCCCCGTCCACGCAGAGCCCACCCCGATCAATGCCACCGCGAACGCGTATCTCCAGTCCGAGGGCCTGGCACAGTTGGGGATCGATGACTCCGTGGCCGGGTCGGCGGGCGGCTCATCGACGACGCCGAACACGGAGAACACCAAGAAGAATACCCGGTTCGGCGGCACCGGCACCGGCACCGGCACCGCAGGGCTGACGATGAACCCCGATACCGGCGGCAACGACTGGTTTGAGGGCTTTCTCGACGACTGATCGTCGACCTAAGTAAGGGGGTCCCGATCGCGTTGTGCTGGTTGTACGGGGTAAACCTGGGTCCTAGCTGATGGGGGCTGCCTGTCGCGGGCCTGGCTGAGAGTCGTTCCGGTGTAGTGACTATGTGGGAGTTGGTTATCTTGTTCGCTGAATCTGCTTGGACGATGGAGTATAGCACTAGTGAGAGGGTGAGAGCATGGAGGCAGGTGGATGGATACCTCCTCGGTTCTTAGTAGGACCGTGTGGTTGACAATATTTGTATCTGCGATACCTTCATTCAAACATCTGAAATTTTTATTAAGCGCTCCCCGTTATATCTCTCCGGTGATATAGTCTATAGTCAGATTGACTAACTGCTCATTCCCCAAAACTACTCCAGCTCATGTAAGCCAACAGCCCACTAGAGCGGTGCACGTACTAATGCACACCCCCAATTTGCACACCCACCAAAAAAGTAAAAGTTTATTAAATCGTAAAAATTCGAAAACGGCTTGAATAATTCCAAATAATTTATATTATATTAACTACGCGGTAGGTATTTAAGAGAGCATTTGAAATTACTTTAAAATATACCTCTTAATATAAATATTTACGAACTGTTAGATATTTATTAAAACGTATTATTTTGTACGAAAATATCGTTTTAATAAAATAATTTTTTTATTATTTTTTATGTTAATATAATATAATAATCGTATTTTATATAAAATAATAAAATATTTTATATTTTATAAATATTACAAAAAATATTAAAGAATTTAATATGTTATACCATATGTTTCAATTTAACTTTTTCGTTATAAATTATAAATAAACTTTTATTATTTTATATTTAATCTTATTAATATTTTAATATTTTTTATATAAGATTACTAAGTTTAAACCGTATTATTTAAGCTAAATTAAAAATATACAATAATTATATTAATAATTAATACGAAAAATATTTTATTTAATATTTTCGAATACGGTAATTATTAATAGTTTTTACGGTTACGATAAATTATACGTTTCGGTTACGAAAAACCTTATCCCGAAACCGATTATTACGTAATGCCGATAAATTTTAACCTTGATAAACCTTATACTTTTTAATTAATTCGGTAAGAGAAATCTTTTAAAAAGTAAATAATAACTTAGAAAATATTAAGCTTTTCGCGGTAAATCTTAAATCCGTATAAGATAACTTTATAGCTCTTTATTAGTTTTATAACTTTAAATTTAATCGATTTTATAACTTTTCGAAATTCTATGAATTAAAATAGCTTAAATATATCGGGTAATTTCTATTATAAAATACCCGTATTCCGTAACCGTAAAGTTTTTAAGCTTTATAAAGTTTTAAAACGAATTAAATACATTAATACATTTATCGATTTAATTAACTTTTGTTTTAAAAATCGGAATTTGTTTTCAATTTTTAAATACGATTTAATTTATAAAAATAAAAGTAATTAAAAGTTGGATAACCTTATAGTAAAAAATATCAACCGTATAAAAAAACTGCTAAAAAAGCTGGAAATAAGCGGCAAAAGGTTTAAAAATTTCGAAGTTTAACTTTTAGCTCGATATAAATTAAAGAATTACGAGTAATAATTTATCCGGCTGTTTCGAATTGCGAGAACTATTTAAAACTCCGTTAAGAATAATTATTAATAGGGGTATAACTAGGTAATTTGCGAAAAGGTTAGGTTTTAATAAAGCCTAATAACCGAGATAGTATAATCTATTAATTAATTTAATTTAGTTATACGGTTACGTCTTTTTTAAGAAAGCTATTTTTTTATTAGTTTTTTTTAAAATATTACGAAAGTTTTATATATTTCTGCTTTTTTATTAAACTTGTATTTCTACTTTATTTAATAATGTTTTTATTTATTTTATAGTATAGATATTCTTACAGTTATTAAAGTTTAAACTATAAAGGTTAGAAAATTCGGAGTGTGCAAATAGGGGGGGTATATATTAGTACGTGCGCCGTTTTAGCTGCTAGTAAGCCTACTAAACGACCGTAGATTACAGCTTTAAAAAGTTGCTGCATAAAATATATTAATATCTACTTGGAGAAAAGGGGGGGGGGGGGGGGTT
>QJNZ01001242.1:0-21028 GCA_004155055.1 Monosporascus sp. CRB-8-3 | reverse complement strand
ATAATTTAATTTAATTTAATTGGTTAAATAATTAAATATTAATATTTAAATAGTATATATATATATTAATAATAAAATTTAATTTATAAATTTAAAAACCCTATAAAAATATCGAGTATTTTTATATTATATAATATATAAAATAGCAAAAATCGTAGTTAGTTTTTTTCTTCTTAATAAATTTAAATTAAACTTTAATAATTTAAATTTTATAATTTTATCTTATTATTTTAACAGTTTTTAAAATAAAAAATATTTATTTTAATATCTTAAACTTCATTATATATAAAATTTTATATTGTTAATATTTTATTTATATAAAAATATTATTATATATTAAGGTATTACTATTTATATTTATTTATTAACTAATATATTACTTTTAAGTATTTTATTATATATTATACATTAATAAACGGTTACTTTATCACGTAAATAATATATATTATATGAAACATATAACGCATTTTCTTATAATATTAAATTTATTCTTACAAGTATTTTTGTTAATTTGTTATTAATTTTTAAATATCGCGAGTTTAGGTAAAAACAGCTATTCATTATTAGGGTCATTTATTAAGTAGGGTCCCAGGTTAGTTTGTAGTTTTTAGTTATTTTATAATAACTAACTAATTACTATAGTTTTAGTCAGGTTAATAACTAATTATTATAGTTTTAGTTAAGTTATTAACTAACTAATGTAATTTTAGTTAGATTACTAACTAATTACAACCTTAATAAATAAATCCCTAATTAAATAAATAAAAATTTTAAAAATAAAAGAAAATCCTTTTTAAATAACTTTAATAATAACAGATTTTTTTAAATTTAAAATTAAAGATTTATATATAAAAATAAAGAAAATAACAATTTAATAATTAATAGTTATTAAAAGATTAATTATATATAATTAGTTTTAATTAGGGCATTAATTGACTAATATAATTTTAATCAGGTTACTAATTAACTACAAATTATACGGTTTAATTTATAATCTAATTATTAATAACTAATTATTAACCTTAAATATTACAAAAGAATATATATTAAATAACGAAGTTAACGAGTTTTTTTCAATTATATAAATATATAAATCCCTGGTTTATAAAATACCGAAAAATTCGCCGAAGAAAACGAAAATTTAAAAAATACGTCAATTAATTTTAATTTTAATTTTAAAATACATTTAATTAACCGAACTCGTTAAATAGCAATTTAATACAATATATTATTAATATTCGACCGGATTTTTTCGAAAAAATAAAAAAAGTTAAAAACGAAATTATATTGCTAAATAATTATAATAAAAGAATTATATTATTTACTTAATAATTAATTAATTTTTCGTTTAATATATAAATTTTTTTTTATTTTAATTTTATATGAAATTATTATAAATATTACTAATTTAACTTAATAACGTTATCCGTTAAAATTTACCTTAAAATATTATTAAAATATTTTTGAATTAAAAAAACCTTTAAATTATATTTATCGCAATAAAACTTATAACGAATTTAAAATTAACTTTCGGATTAATTTAAATTAATATAATTTATAAAAATTATTACGTATATTTAAAATTTTCGTTAAATTAATTATTTATTTATAAGTTAAAATTTATATTACTTTATTATAAAATATGTTTTATTTTATTTATTTTTAAACATTTAAAAATAACCTTTAATATTAAATACTTTATTTAATTATTAAATTTAAAAAATATTTAATATTTTATAACATAGATATCGGGGATTAATTAAACAATTATAATTTAACAACATGTTAAAACGTAATTTTCGATATTAAAATTAATAATTTATAAGGTTTAATTATTCGAAAAATAAATATAATTATTAATAATAATTATTTTAAATTAAATAAATATTTCCTAAAAAACCTAAATAACAAAATAATTAAAAAATATTAACTTTATTTTTTTAAGTTTATTTTAAGTTTTATTTATAAAATAAGTTACTTTTAACTTTCCGAATTATTAAATTATTATTCGAATATTTAAAAATATTTTTTAATTTTATTTCGCGAAAAATTTAATTAATAAGTTTAAGTTATTATTTAAATTTAAAAAAATTAATTATTAAAACAATAAGAAATTTAAAAAAAAAAGGTAATTTAATAAATTTATTTTTTAATAAATCCGAAAATAACCAGAATAACGATATTTATATATAGTTTTAAATATATTTTTATATAAAATCGTTAAGTTCAAGCCGTATTATCCAGGCTAAGCTAAAGACATAAAATAATTATACTAATAATTAATACGATAAATATTTTACCTAATATCTTTAAATACGGCAATTATTAATAGTTTTTACAGTAACGATAGATTATACTTTAGTTACGAAAAACCTTATCCCGAAACCAATTACGTAATATTAATAAGCTTCGACCCTAATAAACCTTATGCCCTTTAACTAGTTTAATAAAGGGAATTTTAAATAATAACTTAGAAAATATTAAGCTTTTTACAGTAAACTTTAAGTCCGTATAAAATAACTACTTTGCAACCTTTCGCCAGTTTTATAACAGCCATTTTCTTTAACCTTAATTAATCTTAAGACATTTTCTTAAACCCTTATTAATTAAAATAACCAAAACATACCGGCCAAATCCAAATATAAAATCTTAATATTCCGTACCTCCGAAATCTTAACGGAAACGGTCTTAATTAAGTTACCCGACTTAAATAAAATAATCGGCCGAACAAAATATATTAATACTTCCGTTAATATTAACAACTTATCCGAAAAAAATCGGGTTTTACTTTTAATTTTCGAATACGATTAAATTCAAAACGGCAGAAATAATCGGTTTTTGTATAAATTTATACTAAGAAATATCCGGTTTATAAAAAAATTACTGGCAAAATTAAAGGATAGCGATAACGGGCTTAAAAACGTCGAAATTCAATTTTTAAATCGATATAAATTAGAAAATTACGAATAATAATTTATCCGGCTGCTCCGGATTGCGAAAACCGTCCAAAATTCCATCAAGAATAGTTGTCGATAGGGGCTTGCATAACTGGGCAGTTTGAAATCACCTTAAAGTAAGACGTCTGTAAGGTTGGGGTTTGGTAAAGCTTAGCAACCGATAACACAATCTATTTATTCGTTTAATTTGGTTCCACGGTCACGTCTTCTCTAGGGAGAAAATATATTTTTATAAAAAGATAAATAAATATTTAAACGAAGGCTAATATAGGGGATTTTAATTATATAACTTTCCGAATTTTAATTAAAACAAAAAAAAAAGAAAAAAATATATAATAACTTATAAAGTATAAACAGGATTATAACTGTAATTTATAATTAATAATTATTTTTTAAAGATTAACTAATTATTATAATTTTAATTACCTTATTAATTAATTAATGTAGTTTTAATTAAGTTATTAACTAATTATAACCTTAATAAATCTTTAATTAAATAAATAAATTTTTTAAAAATAAAAGAAAATCCTTTTTAAATAACTTTAAAACCGTCTCCGTTAAGATTCCGGAGGTACGGAGTACTAGGACTTTATATTCGGACTTAGCCGGTATATTTTGGTTATCTTGATTAATAAGGGTTTAAGAAGGTGCCCTAAGATTGATCGAAATTAAAGAAGGTAGCTGGTCTAAAATTCCTAGCCCTTTTTCCTGGCTGATATCTAACACTTTTAATCGTAAAACTGGCGAAGGGTCGCAAAGTAGCTATCTTATACGGACTTAAGGTTTACTGCGAAAAGCTTAACATCTCCTAAGTTATTATCCTGAAATTCCCTTTGCTAAACCAGCCAAAAGGTATAAAATTTATCAGGGTTAAAACTTGTCGGTATTACGTAATCGGTTTCGGAATAAGGCTTTTTGCAACTAAAGTACAATTTATCGTTACCGTAAAAACTATTAATAATTATTGTATTCGAAAATGCTGGGTAAAGTATTTATCGTATTAATTATTGGTGTAATTATTTTGTGTTTTTAGCTTAACCTAAATAATACGGCTTAAACCTAACGACCTTATAAATAACTTTAAATATAACGGATTTTTCAAAATTAAAATAAAAGATTTATATATAAAAATAAAGAAGATAATAATTTAGTAACTAATAATTACTAAAAGACTAACTATATATAGTTAGTTTTAAGCAGCTAACTAATTATAAACTATAAGGTGTAGTTTATAGTCTGACTATTAGTTACTAAATTACAACCCTAGGTATAAGTAAAATTTTTAAAATATCTTAATTTTTTAAACTTATAACTTAGCGAATATATTAGTTAACGCTAATTAACAATGCGTTATAAATATATAAAAACCTTTAAATTATTAAGATATTAATTAAGAATTCTTAACTTATACGTTAAATTTTAAAAACCGGAAAACGAACTAAATTTAAGTAATTAAAATCTTTTTAAAGTTTTTAAGCTTATAACTTTACGAATAAATTAGCTACCGGTAATTAAAAATATATGATACGCGTATTAAAACGTTACGTTTATTAAAATATTATCTAAGAATTTTTAATTTTTATATGTAAATTTTTTTTAAAAAAAGGAAAATAAACTAAATTTTAGGAAATATAAACGTATTAAAACGTTAAGTTTATTATTAAAATAACTAAGGATCTATAACTTATACGTACGACTTTAAAAAACGGGAAAGTAATTATATTTAACAATGTATAACTTATAAAAAGCAAGTAAAATATTTTTTAAAAATCTTAAAACCCTAAGTTTAATAATATAATAACTAGATATTTTTTAAACAAAGCTAAGGTTTTATTAAAATAAAATAACTAACGCTTAATAATAGAAATAATATATACGGTTTAATATTAATAATTTTTTTCCATTTATATAAACAAATTGAAAAACAGGAAAATACGACTTCTTTTAAAAAAGAAATAATTAATAAAAAAATCGTATTTAAAAAAAGCTTTTAAAAAGTTTTAATTTTTATAGATAAAAGGTGGAATTTTTAGTTATTTTGTAATAAGTAAGTAAGTAACTACATATAGTTTGTAATTAGTTATTAACCTGATTAAAACTATATTAGTTAGTTAGTACAAAATAACTAAAAACTACGGACTGTAATATTAACCCTGGATTTTATAATTAAAAAAAGATATAACAACTTATAAAATATAAGTAAAAAATATAAAATATCTTAATTTCTTAAACTTATAACTTTACGAATAAATTAAAAACGCTTATTAAAAATATGTAATATATATATATATATATAAACGTTAAGCTTATTAATAAATTAATTAGGGATTTTTAACTTATATATAAGATTTTACTAATCGGAAAACTAATTAAATTTAAGTAATTATAACTTATATCCTAATAGCTTATTAATTGCAAACCTAGGTATCTATTTTAATTGCAACAGCCTTAGGCACCCTGTTGCGGTTAGGCGCAAAAAACAGTTAGTTCGAATCTAGTTTGGGACGCCGGTTTTTCTAAGTAGCGCCAGCCTAAAAAACTTAACTAATTAAGGCTTCGGCTTCGCTACCGTATCGGAGATATTTAAAGTAATTAAGGGTTCTGGGAACTAATTAAATTAATCCTATATAATTATTTATTTATTACCGTATTAATAACCGGTATTACGTTTTTCCGGTCCTTAATTAAAAATGTTTGGTTTTTAAAAGGTATTTCCCAGTTACGTTTATATAAAACTACTTATATATATATAATAAACGGATTAGTTATATATATATAGTTAAATATCTTAATAATACTTACATTACATTTATAACTTATAACTTATAACATATACAAGGTCGTTAGGTTTAAGCCGTATTATCCAGGCTAAGCTAAAGACATAAAGTAATTATATTAATAATTAACACGATAAATACTTTACCCAATATCTTCGAACACGGCAACTATTAATGGTTTTCACGGTAATAACTTATAATATATAAGCAAACATTTTATAAAATTCCATTTTCTTAATATAATAACATCGTAAATAAATTAGTTACTGTTAAATAAAATACGTAATAAATATATTAAATTATTAGGTATAATAACTAAAAAATTAAGGAATTTTAATTTATACGCAGGAATTAAAAAATAAAAAAGTTAACTATATTTATTAATATATAAGTTATAAAATATAAACAAGTCTTTTAAATTTTAAGTTCTTAAACTTGTAACTATCCGAATAAATTAATTAACGACAATTACAAAAATATTAAAAATATATTAAAATATTAAGTTATACAGAGTTATAATTATAGTTTATACTTTTTAAGTAAGTTATAGTTACTAATTATCTACTACAGTTTTAATCAGGCTATTAAAAAATTAAGTTTGTTAAAAACAACAGAAAATATATTTAAAATAACTTTAAGAATAAGAGATATTTGTAAATTTAAAATAAAAGATTTATATATAAAAATAAAGGTCACCGTGAAAACCATTGATAGTTGCCGTGTTCGAAGATACTGGGTAGAGTATCTATCGTGTTAATTATTGGTGTAATTACTTTGTGTCTTTGGCTTAGCCTGGATAATACGGCTTGAACCCAACGACCTTGCATATAAAAATAAAGGAAATTACAATTTAATTACTAATAGTTATTACAATACTAACAATATATAGTTAGATTTAATTAGCTAATTAACTAATTACAAACTATAACTTATAGTTTGTAGTTATATTATTAATAATAATTTTATAGCCCTAAATTTTAAGAATATAATAATATAATAATTTTATATTAATAAGTATAATGGTAAAAAGGGTTATTTTTAATTATAATAAATATTTTTAAAATTATTAAAGTTATTATATATTAAAAAAGAAATAAATAGTTAATAAAATTTTATATACGTGTTAACATTGTCAGTTTAATAATGAAATAATTAGTATTTTTTAAAATAAACGAAATAAAAAATCGGAAAAAATAAGTTTAAATTATTATAAAATAATTAAAAACAACAAACTATACTATTAACCCTGCACGTAACGTAAGTAAAAGGTTTTTAATTATAAATAATAACTTTAAATAATAATTAGGATTTAGAAAAGGTTTTATTATAGTAGAAAATAATTTAACTTCGTTTTCCTTTATTAACTGTAATACCTAGAAAATATTTAGCTATTGCCGTAATTTAAATTTCGATTAATACGGTGTTTTCTACTTTTAGTAATATTATAACTAGCAAAAGATATAGTGTATACTTTATAATAATAAAATAATTAACATTATTAAAAAAGCTGGAAAATTAAGAATATATAAGTTTTAAAAATATAGAAATTAAAGGTTAAAAAAGGTTTTAACTAGCGTAATTTAAATTATTAAAAGAACTTATTATATATAGGATAAAAATGCTATATTCCACCTTATTAAATATATATTAAAGTTAATATTAAAACTACTATGTTACTAGGTTTTTAATAGTTAAATATAAATTAAAATTGGAAAAAGAAGACAAACTTATATAAATCATTTTTATATACTGGGCAAAGTATTTTATCGTGTTAATTATTAGTATAATTACTTCGTGTCTTTGGCTCAGCCTGGATAATACGGCTTGAACCCAACGACCTTGTAAATAACTTTAATAATAATAGATTTATATATAAAAAATAAAGAAAATAGCAATTTAAGTACTAATAATTAATATAAAACTAACTATATGTAATTAGTTTTAATTAAGGCTTTTAATGAACTTATTATTTAATTATAAACTATACGGTTTAGTTTGTAATTTAACTAGTATTATAATTATAGTTTGTAGTTTTTAATTAATTTGTAGTTTATAATTAACTACTGTAATTTTATTAAGGATACTAACTACTTCTAACCTTAATAAATAAATCCATTATTAAATAAATAAAATTTTTAAAAATAACTGATTTTTTAAATTTAAAATAATAGATTTATATATAAAAATTAAGAAAATACCAGTTTAATTACTAATAGTTACTATAAAACTAACTAACTATAAACTATAACTTATAGTTTATAATTAAATTATTAGTAACTAATTATTAACCCTAGATAAAAAGATTTAAATCGGTTAATTTTATAATAAAAAGTTATATAACGTACTATATAAGCGAAGCGAATATATAAGCAAAGCAAATAAATTTTAACATATTTTAATTATTTAATTTCAGTTATCCATTTTTTAATATTAATAATATAAAACGGGTTATAAAAAAAAGAAAATAAATTTAGCCGTTTAAGCTAAAAAACGAATTCCGAAATTTAATTATGCGATATTTAATTTTATATATTAAGTTACCTAAATTACGTTATATAAACGATATAACGGTAAATGCGCCCGAGCCGATATTATTTTTAATTTGCGGAAATTAATATTAACCGAAAAAAATCGATTATTAAATAAATCCTTAATTTAAATATACGAACGATTTTTATCCGGTTTTAACATATAGAAAATATGGCGAATTTGCTATTTGCTTAATATATTACGGGACGTATCGGCGTTAACTAAATATTTAACTTTATTAAACGGTAATAAAAATTTAAAACGTATTTAAATCGAAAAATAAATTATTAAAATGTTTTATACGAAAATCCAGAAATATTTCGTAAATAATTTAAACTTGTTCGGGTTATAATTACAAAATACAGTATTATAAAAAAATATTTATAATTTCGACGAAATAAAGTTTTTAATACAGCTTTTTATAATAGGCGGCATAATTATTACTAATATTAAAAAACGTAAAAAATTTAAACGAACCTAATAAAAATATCGAAAATAATTTATAATAATACAAGCCGTTAATTTTTAAAATTAGGCCTTACTTTTATTTATCGTTTTTGCCGGGAAAAACCACTTTTTTCGCTAATTCGCCGATAACCTACTTTTACCTAACTGAAAGATTACTATAAACGAAAACGGCTAGATAACAAATAAACTAGGTTTAAAATAAGTTAAATATTTTAATAAATATATTTAAACGTATATTAAAAGTTCGAAATATCTTTTTATTTTGGATAATTACGAAAACTACTATTTAATTAAATTCGAAAATTATTGTAACTCTAACGATATTATTATATTTTATATGCTTACTTATTTTTCTTATCGGCTTTACCTTTTCGACATATCTTATTTTTCCGTATTAAAACGCGTTTATTTACTATATATCGAAGGTTTTATACGACGTTACGTTATTTATATTACTAAGGAAAATTTTATCGCCGGTTTTTACAATACGTTTAAAATTACTATAATAACCGATAATATTAAGTCCGGATTTATAAAAACAGGACTTATTTTATTTAATTCTAATCGTATCCTTTCCGAATTAAAAGTTCTAATTATACCTATATTAACCGTTTCTTTACTTACCTTTATTAATTCCGCTATTTCTCTACCTGCGAAAACTCTTAAAAATATTACCGAAATAATTTAACAAGGACGTTATTTACAAAAAAAAAATCAGAAATTATCAGGGTAACTTACCGACTAAAATAATTAAATCGGTTAATCTTTTAACAAAAAGTAACCTAATGCTTTTATATAAAATTACCCTTTTTCGGAAGGAATACGGCTTATTACGCGAAACGAATTATATCCTTAATAAACGCCGGAAAATTAAAAATAAACGTTTTAAAAAAAATACTTATTATAAAGGAAATACAAACTTTTATAGTTACGAAGGAAGGTAATAGTAAATAATTGCAGCTGGTAACGGCCGAAAGTAATCGTCGTAGAAGGATTTAAATAAAGGAACGGAAATGTAACATCTACGGTAAGCTCGGATATAATACGCGTATTTATAAGGAAAATATAAAGACGTCTAGCGATAGAAAATCCGATTAATTTAAATTAATTTATTACGAAATGCAAAAAACCATTTATTTCGCTTATGTATTCGCTTTGCTTAAGTATTACGTTATTACTTTTATATAAAACCGCTTTTTTAAAAAACAATAATTTTAATTATATAAAACGAATTGCATTTTAAATAAACTTTTTTAAGAAAAAGGAATATTTATTATATAAAAGGGACAAACTTTTTTAGCTTAAAAAAGGGGGTAATAAAAAATTACAGTTAATAACAGTTAAATAAAGGCGTTATAAAAAGGTTAAAATAAAGAAACGAAAATATAACATATATAACAAGCCCGGATATAATACATATATTAGTAAAAAAGGTGTAAACACGTATAAAAAATCCGATTAATTTAAATTAATATAATATATTATTATTAAGTTATTTAAATTTATTATTACGAGGTATTTAAAACCGTCCGGAGTACTTTTATAAAACGTTATATATAATTTTTTATATATTATTATAACTTTATAATAAAGATTATAATATTAATTTAACATTTTAAAAACGTATTATTTTTCCTAGAGGAGACGTAACCGTGGAACAAAATTGAACAAATGGATAGATTGTAGTATCGGTTGCTAAGCTTTACCAAGCCCTAACTTTCTCACAGTTGTGGGACTGGCAAAGGGTCGCAAAGCAGCCATCTTATACGGACTTAAGGTTTACCGCGAAAAGCTTAACATCTCTTAAGTTATTACATTCCAGGAGATTCCCCCTGCCGAACTAACCAGAAGGTATAAGGTTTATTAAGGTCGAAATTTATCGGTATTACGTAATAATCGGTTTCGGGATAAAACTTTTCGTTATTAAAATATATAATTTATTATTACCGTAAAACTTATTAATAATTACCGTATTCGAAAATATTAAGTAAAGTATATATCGTATTAATTATTAATATAATTATTTTGTATTTTTAACTTAGCTTAAATCAGGGTTGTAACTGTAGTCTGTAGTTATTAGTTATTTTTTAGTGACTAACTAACTACTGTAGTCTTAGTTACCTTACTGACTAACTAATGTAGTTTTAGTTAGGCCACTGACTAACTACAACCTTAATAAATAAATCTCTAATTAAATAAATAAATTCTTTAAAAATAAAAGAAAATCCTTTTTAAATAACTTTAAAAATAACGGGTTTTTTTAATTAAAATCTAAGTTTTATATATAAAAATAAAGAGGATAACAATTTAGTGACTAATAGTTACTAAAAGACTGATTACATGTAGTTAGTTTTAGTCAGAGCACTGACTAACTAATGTAGTTTTAGTCAGCTAACTGACTAACTACAGATTACAAGGTGTAGTCTGTAGTCTGACTATTAGTTACTAAATCACAACCCTGGCTTAAATAATACGGCTTAAATTTAACGACCTTATAAAAACGTATTATAATTTAAATAAATTATATAAGCTAATAATAATAATTGTTAAATATTTAATAGTAAATATATAACTTTAATTAATTAAAATTATCAAGTAAGTTTTTTTTAAATTTATAAACTATAAAATAAAATAAAATATTAAGTTATTAATAATATAAAATAATAAGATATACTTAATAAAACGCTATAACCTTTATATAATATTATAAGTTATCGTTTATTAAAACTTAAAAAAACTAAGTAAATCTCTTAACTTTAAAAATATTATTTAATTACTTTTATAACCCGTATAAAAACTATTTAAATATTATTAAAAGCAAAACGTAAAAATAAAAAATAAGATAATAACGTTATCTTAAAAAATAATACAGACTAAAAAATTAAACAGGTTAAACGTAAAGAAAAAATCTAAAAAGGTAATTTTTAGCCCAATAGCTTAGTAGTTACGAACCTGGGTATCTTTTTTAATTGCGATAGATTTGGGCACCTTGTTGCGATTAATCGTTAAATATAACTGGTTCAAATCCAGCTTGGGTTACCGTTCCTTTAGGTGGCGCCAGCCTAAAGGAGCTAACCAGTTAGAGCTTCCGCTCTATTATAATATTGGCGACAATTAGGTGGCTAGGATCCAGCCGCAATTAGGGGCTTTGGGAACTAATTAATTTAATCGTATATGTAATCGTTTCGTTACCGTATCTTAAGATCCGCATTACGGTTTTTTATCCGGCTTACCAAGGGGTACGGTTTTTTCGGAGATGCTTTCCGGTTACGGTATATAATTCTTTATGTACGTATTTAATAGATAAATCAGCTTCCTATATAGAGCTAGCTAGATATCTTAATATCACTTTATCTTAAAAAATATTAATAAAACCCTAGAATTAATTAAAAGGCTAAAGGTATTTTTAATAAGAAAATATAAAAGCAAAAATAATTAAGAAGGTCGTTAAGTTTAAGCCGAAGTAAAAATAATGCATATACTTTATATTTTAATTTTTTAACGTTAAATAACTATAAACACGGTTTTAATAACGTTAAAAATACGTATTAAGTTACTAAGAACGATTATAAATATAAATACATTATTTATTATTTTTAATTATAATATATACTAATTAATTATTTTATAATAACTAATTAATAACAACCTTAATAAATAAATCCTTAAATAAATATATAAAAGTTTTAAATATAAAAGAAAACCCCTTTAAATAACTTTAATAATAACAGATTTTTTAAATTTAAAATATATAATTTATATATATAAGGTTGTTAGGTTTAAGCCGTATTATTTAGGTTAAGTTAAAAATATAAAGTAATTATACTAATAATTAATACGATAAATACTTTATTTAATATTTTTAAATACGGTAATTATTAATAGTTTTTACGGTAACAATAAATTATACCTTAGTTGCGAAAAGCTTTATTCCGAAGCCGATTGTTACGTAATGCCGATAAGTTTCGACTTTAATAAACCTTATACTTTTTAACTGGTTTAATAAAGGGAATCTTAATAACTTAGGAGATGTTAAGCTTTTTGCGGTAAACCTTAAGTCCGTATAAGATAGCTATTTTGTAACCTTTTGCCAGTTTTACGACTTTTTTAATTTCGATTAATTTTAAGGTTTTTTAAACTTTTATTAATTAAGATAATTAAAATATGCCGGCTAAGTCCGAATATAAAGTCCCAGTATTCCGTACTTCCGGAATCTCGACAGAGACGGTCTCGATTAAGTTACCCGACCTAAATAAAACAATCGGCCGAGCAAAATATATCGACACCTCCGTCGATATTAACAACCTGTAAGGTTGGGGTTTGGTAAAGCTTAGCAACCGATAACACAATCTATCCATTTATACAATTTAGTTCCACGGTTACGTCTCCTCTAGGGAGAATGATTTATATATAAAAATAAAGAAATGAACAATTTAGTTACTAATAGTTATTTTAAGATTAACTATATGTAGTTAGTTTTAATTAAAATACTGACTAATTATAAACTATACGATTTAATTTATAATCTAACTATTAGTAATTAATTATTAACTTTACTTAAAGGCACCTATTAAATATTATATAAATATGTAAAATATATGTTTATAGAAAAGGATTTTAATAATATTAACCTTTTTATTAAGATAATATATATATTAAATAAATTTTATTACTATATATTTAAAAGGGAAAATAAAGAATATTATTGATATATAACAATTTCTTATATTAAAAACGTATTTCGATACTTACTTAGAAAAAATAAAAAGATGTATAAATTGGCTTTTAAAAAGGGTATTAAAATAATAAACATAAGATACGATTTAAAATAGACCGAAATTATTTATTAGCGAAAAAATAAAAAAAAATTATAAAATAAAACTTTCGTCCGTTAATTATAAAAACCGTTATAATGTTATAGTTAAATAACCTTTTTAAATAAGGGTTATAAATGATCTGTTATATATATATTAAATATATATTAAAAGTTTTCGAAATATTTAAATAATATATTTAATACGTTTCTGCGGTACCGAAAGTTATAAACTAAATATTTATAGCGTAAATATAATAATTAAAAAAAATAAGTTATGTTTTTTATTATTAAAAGGTTAATATTATAAATTTAAATTATGTTATTTTAGTTAAATTAAAGATACGAAGTATATATATAATTAATTAATATAATAAATATTTTATTTAATATTTTCAAATACGGTAAGTATTAATTGTTTTTACGGTTCCGGAAAATTTTGTTCCGAAACCGATTATAAAGTTCTCGTAATTATATAATCTTTCGATTAGTATTAATTAAGAGTTTTCTTTAGGTAATGTTAATAAATATAAACCTTAATAAACTTTATATTCTTTAGCTGGTTCGGTAGGGGGAATTTCTTAGAAAGTAAATAATAACTTAAATAATATTAAGCAGGGTTAATATTGTAGTCTGTAGTTTTTAGTCATTTTGTAGTAACTGACTAACTACTGTAGTTTTAGTCAAGCTACTAACTAATTACAACCTTAATAAATAAATCCCTAGTTAAAAAAAGGAAAATTTTAAAAATAAAAGAAAATCCTTTTTAAATAACCTAAATAATAACAGATTTTTTAAATTTAAAATTGAAGATTTATATATAAAAATAAAGAAAATAACAATTTAGTAACTAATAGTCACTAAAAGACTAACTACATGTAGTTAGTTTTAGTCAGGCTACTAACTAACTACAGACTACACGGTTTAGTCTGTAGTCTGACTATTAGTAACTAATTATCAACCCTGATATTAAGCTTTTCGCGGTAAATATTAAGTTCGTATAAGATAACTTTGTAACTTTTTACTAATTTTACGGTTAAAAATGTTAGATATTAGCTAGGAAAAAGGTCTAGGAATTTTAAATTAATTACGGCTAACTTTAACTAATTTTACGATATTTTTTTTAATATTTATTAATTAAAATAGTTAAAATATACCGGGTAATTTTTAATATAAAATATTCGTATTTTATAATTAAGAATTGTTTACGAAGAACGTTTTAATAAAAGTTTTTAAACTTTATAAAGCTTTAGAACGAATAAAAAATAGTAATATGTCCGTTAATCTAATTAGACTTTTTTTTTAAAAAAATCGGGTTTTATTTTTAATTTTCGAATACGATTTAATTTATAAAAATAAAAGTAATGAAAAATGAAATACCTTAATAACGGAAAATATTACCCGTAGAGAAAACTACGAAAAAACCTAACTATAAACGGTAAAATGTTTAAACATTTCGAAATTTAACTTTTATACTAATATAAAAAGGATTATAAACGATAATTTTCCGGTTATTCCGGTTTATAAAAACCATTTAAAATTCCATTAAAAAGGTCATCGATAAAAATAATGAAAAGGTTAAATTTTAATAAAGCGTAGTAATTAAAATAATATAATCTATTAATTTGTTAAATTGTATTATATAGTTATCTTTTCTTTAAAAAGAATGTTTTAAAGTTATAAGATACTATTATAGAATATATTACGAAAATGAAATATATAAATATGAAAATAAAAGTTATAAAATAATTAAAATTAAAAACATTTTAATGAAATTAAGGGTTATATTTAAAGGATTTATTTCTATATTTAAAAATAAAACTAATAATAACAGGGATTTTATACGTCTATTTAATAAGGCGCATTTAAAGTAATTTATAATTAATTCCATTTCTTTAAAAAATTAATTAAAGGATATTTAAGATTTAATTAAAATAATTAATTAATAAATAATTCCGATATATTTCTTTATTAAACCTTCTTTTTAAATTTTTTTATTAATTTTAAAGTTTTAATATTTTAATAAATTACTTATTTATATATACTTATAACTCAGCCTGGATAATACGGCTTAAACCTAACGACCTAGCATATATACTTATAACCTTTAACGTTAATCTTTACTTAAAGATATTAATGTTTTTTGATAATTTATAAAATTTTATTTAATTATCCTTTATAAAGATATACTTAAAAATAAATCTAATTTTTAAAGTTATAAAATATTTAAGATACTAAATTACTATTTATATTAGGTTATTAACTTTAAGCTATATTAGGTAAGTAAAATTAAGAATATAAAGTAATTATAGTAATATTTAACATAATAAATAATTTATATAATAATCTCGAATACGGTACTTACTAATAATTTTTACGATTACGATAATTTTTATATAAGGTCGTTATATTTAAGCCGTATTATTTAAGCTAAGCTAAAAATACGAAATAACTATATTAATAATTAATAGGATAAATATTTTACGTAATATGTTCTAATACGGTAATTATTACTAATTTTACGGTAACGTTATATTATATTTCGGTTACGAAAAGCTTTATTTTAAACCTAATTACGTAATATTAATAAGCTTTAACCTTAGTAAACCTTAGAGTTTTTGGATTTAATATAGAAAATTTTAAATAATAAGTTAGGAAATATTAAACTTTTCGTAATAAACCTTAAATTCGTATAAAATATCTATTTTACGACCTTTCGCCAGTTTTATAATTTTTTCAATTTCGATTAATATTATGATTTTTTTTTTAATTTTTATTAACTAAAATAACTAAAATATACCGGCTTAGTCCGAATACAAAGTTTTAATATTCCGCATTTCCGAAGTTTCGACAAAAACGGTTTTAATTATTTTACCTGACTTAAATGAAATAATCGGCCGAATAAAATATATTAATACCTTTATTAATATTAATAATTTTTCCTTTAAAAATCGGATTTTGTTTTTAATTTTAAGATACGATTTAATTTAAAATAACCTAAATAATCGATTTTTATATAAATTTATATTAAAAATATATATAATTTATAAAAGAATTATTAATAAAACTAAAGAATAACGATAACTGGTTTAAAAACCTCGAAGTTCAACTTTTAAATCGGTATAAAAAGTATTATAAGCGATAGTTTATCCGGCTGTTCCTAATTGCGAAAACTGTCCAGAATTCCGTTAAAAATAGTCGTTAATATGGACATAACTGAGTAATTTAAAGCTATTTGCGAAAACGTTAAGGTTAATAAAGCCTAGCAACCGAGATAGTAGAATTGCTTAATTTGTTTAATTTGATTATATAGTTACGTCTTCTTTAGGGTGATTAATAAATTTGATACTTTTTAATTTAATAAAATGAATTTTTTAAAAGGTAAATAATAATTTAAAAAATATTAAAGTTTTTACGGTAAACTTAACATCGGTATAAAATAGCTGCTTTATAATTCTTTATTAACATTACCAGGGTTGCAAATTAGTGACTAATAGTTTAACTACAAACTACAACTTGTCGTTTGTTGTTAGTTAGTAACCTGACTAAAACTACATGTAGTTAGTTTTGTAGTAACTATTAGTAACTAAATTGTTATTTTCTTCATTTTTATATATGAATCCTTTGTTTTAAATTTAAAAAATCCGTTATTTTTAAAGGTATTTAAAAACCATTCCCTTTTATTTTTAAATTTTTTATTTATTTAATAAGGGATTTATTTATTAAGGTTGTAATTAGTTAGTAGCCTGACTAAAACTATATTAGTTAGTTAATAGCTTAAGTAAAACTACAGTAGTTAGTTCGTAACCTGCCTAAAACTATAGTAGTTACTAACTAACTAATATAGTTTTAGTCAGGCCACTAACTAACTACAAACTACATATAGTTAGTTCGTTAATAACTATAAAAAAACTAAAAACTACAACTTAGATTTTAAAAATATTAGATTTTTTAAAATTTTTATTTGAATCTATTTAATTAATATATAAATTTTCCAGTTTTTTAATCTTAGCTTTTATACCTATTAGTAACTTATCTGTTAACTTTAATATGTTTATATTATATTATTAATTAATATTAATTCATTATTTATTTACTTATTAATTTACTAATTAATATTTTTCTAAAGTTTTTATATATCTGTTATAACATTATATATATATATATTTCTTAAGTTTTCCGTTTTTTTATAATGCTATATAAAACTTAAAAATCCCTAGTTAATATCTTAATAAACTTAATATTTTTATACGTTTACAAGGTCGATAGGTTTAAACCGTATTATCCAGGCTAAGTTAAAAACACAAAATAATTATACCAATAATTAACACAATAAATACTTTACCCAATATTTTCGAATACGGCAATTATTAATAATTTTTACGGTAACGATAAATTATACTTCGGTCGTAAAAAATCTTATTGCGAAGCCGATTATTACGCAATATTAACAAACTTCGACCTTAATAATAATAAACCTTATATCTTTTAGCTGGTATGGAAAAGGGAATCTTAAATAATAACTTAGAAAATATTAAGTTTTTCGCAGTAAACCTTAAGTCCGTATAAGATAATTACTTTATAACCTTTCGCTAATCTTTTAACCTTTTTAACCTTAATTAATTTTAAAACATTTTCTTAAACCCTTATTAATTAAAATAACTAAAATATACCGGCCAAATCCGAATATAAAATCCTAATATTCCGTTTTTCCGGAATTTTAACGGAAACGGTCTTAATTAAATTACCCGACTTAAATAAAATAATCGGCCGAACAAAATATATCGACATTTTTATGGATATTAATAAATTTTCCGAAAAAAATCGGGTTTTACTTTTAATTTTCGGATACGACTTAATTTAAAACGGCAGAAATAATCGATTTTTGTATAAATTTATAATAAAAAATATCCGGCTTATAAAAAATTGCTAGCAAAATTAAAAAATAACGATATCGGGTTTAAAAACGTCGAAGTTCAACTTTTAAATTGATATAAAAAAAATTACGAACGATAATTTATCCGGCTGCTCCGGATTACGAAAACTGTCCAGAATTCCGTTAAAAATGGTCGTCGATAAGGGCTGTAAAAAGGTTAAGGTTTGGTAAAGCTTAGTAACCGATAGCATAACTTATTTATTTATTCAATTTAATTCTACGGTCACGTCTCCTCTAGGGAGAATTTTGATACGTTTATCATATATTTTTAATTACCCATAATTAATTTATTTCCGGAATAATAAAATTAAAAAATTAAGATATTTTAAAATCTTCGCTTATATCTTATAAGTTATGTTTTCCTAAATTAGGATAATTTTCCGTTTTTTTAATTCCTATGTATAAGTTAAAAATCCCTAGTTGATATCTTAATAAATTTGAGGTTTTTATACGTTTATCATGTATTTTTACTTATCGCTAACTAATTTATTCACCAAGTTATAAACTTAAGAAAATGGAATTTTTCAAAATGTTTACTTACACCTTATAAGTTATATTTCCTTAAATTTGGTCAGTTTTCAGGTTTTTAAAGTCCTGCGTATAAGTTAAAATTCTTTAATTAATTTCTTCATAAACTTAACGTTTTAATACGCTTATTACGTATTTTTAATTACCGGTAGCTAATTTATCCGTAAAGTTATAAACTTAAGAAATTAAAGGTTTTCAAAATGTTTGCTTACAGCTTATAAGTTGTAATTGCCCAAATTTGGTGTGTTTTCCGGTTTTTAAAATCCTACGTATATGTTAAAAATCCCTAATTAACATATTAATAATCTTAAGGTTTTAATATGTTTATGACGTATTTTTAATTAACGTTACCTAATTTATTCGTGGAGCTATAAGTCTAAGAAATTAAGATATCTTAAAATTTCTATTTACACCTTATCAGTTGTTATATCTTTTATTTTTCTTTTTTCTTTTCTTCTGTCATAATTAAATTTGGAAAACGTTTATAGTTAAAATAGCACAATATTTTTATCCCATATAAAATGGGCTTTTAATTTTTTTTGGAATAATAACTATTAAATTTTCGACGTTTTCTTTTTATTTTTCTATTTTTTCTGCTTCTATATTTTTTAATATTACATTTCCAAAGCTTTTATATCTTTAATTTTCCAACTCTTTAATAAAGTTAATTGTTTAACCGTTTCTAGTTATATCCTGTTTCTGTTTTTAGTAATAATATTACTAGAAATGGAAAGAACCCTTTTAATCGAAACTGAAGTAACGGCAATGGCTAGATATCTTCTAGCCATTATAGCTAATATAGGAAAACGGGGTCAATTAGTTTTCCACTATATTAAAACGTCAGTTTTTAACAGTTAGTCATTATTTATAATTAAAAGCCTTTTACTTGCCTCACGCAAATATTGGCCTTCATTTAAATACATATTTAATTCTTCTTCGAAATACGTTTGCGACTATATTTATATATCATCGCTAAGGTTATCTTCTAATTCATTAAAAAATAAATTTGCTAAATTGCCTTCTTTCTCTAATTTAACACTTTTTAAATATATATAAATAATTTAACTTACTTCGTATATTCCTCGCGAAATAAAGCAATTATTTCGTCTTTTACAATCGGATAATGATTTAATAATTTAAGACCTTGGAAATAACTAGTTTTATATATAAAATTTAAAATCAACCTAAATAAATAAGCTTGATATTTTTTAATCGTATCCTTATTTAACTTTTTCGGGAAATATTTATATAATTTTAAACAGCCATTATTAATAACTATAATTAAACTTTAAATAACTGGAACCTATAATACGTTAATTGTAATAATAAAAAGTCTTATTTAATTTATTATTAAATTATTTTCGTTTAATTAATTACCTTATTTAAGATTTTCTAAATTTAATAAATAAATAAAATACCTAATATTAAATTCTTAATAAACGTTTAATTAAATAAATATAAATATAAACCGTATTTTGTAGTAAAGTGATATAAGTTTTTGTTTGTAAATAAATTGTCGGTTTAACGAAAATTTAAAATATACGTAATAATTCCTGTAAGTTATATTAATTTAACTTATTTGGAAAAATGTTTTTGTATTCCTTATGCGTATTATTTCGATAAATATAATTTAAAGGGTATTTTAATTTAAAAAATACTTTAAATATGTTATAAGTTGAATTTTAATATGTTGCGTTATTTGTTATATATATTAATTAGTATTTATAATTAACTTCTTTAAATATATTGATATATTTTTAATAAATAACAGAAAATAGTACTGATTAAGCGGTATAACTTTTTTTCCGTAATTTTCTTGTAATAAACTTTCGTTTTTTGCTTTATTTATTCCTTTTAAAAAATCTCGACGAATATTAAGTATATATTTAGTTAAAATAGTAATTTAACGAATCCGATTAATTAAATTTAATAAAAAAGTTATTAAAAATGAATCAATTAATAATAAATAAATTAATTTTTTCGGGATTTTGGGTTTTTTTTTTTTTTTTTTTGTTTAATT
>QJNZ01001241.1:0-21041 GCA_004155055.1 Monosporascus sp. CRB-8-3 | reverse complement strand
TATATACGGTTAAAAAACTTTCTTAAAGCTGTATATAACTGTATTTTTTGTTATTTTTTAATTAATTGTTATTGTTGATTTATTTAAAGGTTTCCAATATAGATTTTGAAAAATTTGTATGGAACGGCGCCAATCAAGGCCAAAAAATCACAACTTGCCATCAGGCCCTATTTTTGAGGTTTGGGTGTTTTTGTGGGTCTTTTGTGGGTCGGTACTTAAAATACAAGCCCTAGCCACAGCTGCGCCGCAGTCGCAGCCACAACCTCAAAAATAGGGCCTGATTTTAATGAGGTAATCAGCACAGCGGTTTATTGGCTCCGAGGTCCTAAGGCTGGTACCTACCATGTTAGATGTACCTATGAGGTTACCCGAGACCTGCATAACTGTTGGGTGCCAAGCGTCTAGTATATCCGGCCCGCGATGACGCTGGGATAATTATATTGTCCAATTAGATCCTATTCATTCCCTTCTAATTGGAGCTTCACTACCGTTTAGGCAGTTCGTTAAAATAGGTGAAAGACAACACCGTCTAAAGTCTAAGGAGATACCTCCTAGTGACTTTTTCAGCTCCTGTTTTCCACTGGCACCCTTGAAGGCTGCCCCTTGCTGCTTGAAGACGGGGCTTTTCGCATATGCAGTAGATGAACAAATGTTCAAAGCTGTATCGTCCCATCAACATGCAACTATACGATGTGCTTCAAGATCTTCTGTGGAATAGTGTAACAATTGAAGCCATGTAGAACCAAAAGGCGTTTATCGTGACAGGTTTCAAGACTTCATCCAAAGGGTCCGTTACGATGGAAATCATCCGCCTCATTCCTGCGGTGGCAGCATATGCTGCTACTATACTGATTACCTATGTGAGTATATCAGGACATCCCTGGTGACACGTGCTTCTTCTCTTACCAATCAAACAGGTCCTTCTACTCTGTGGCTATCGAGTCCTCCTACATCCATTGAGAAACTATCCTGGCCCCTTTCTTGCGAAGCTATCAGATCTCTACTCCGGGATATACGCGTTTTCGATGAGCCTTCATGTCAGAACAAGACAAGATCACCTGAAATATGGCATGGCAGCAATTTCTCTCCGTTTCAACATCACACATCTAACATGACGAGCAGGGCCCGTCATGCGGCATGGTCCAAATAAGCTCATATTCAGTTCTACGAAAGCGCTGCATGGTAATAGGCCCTACTCATGTGCCCAGGGCCAGACTAACAGGAGCAGATATTTACATGAACGAAAGGGTCGCGAAATCCTTCGTATATAAATATTCGGCTGCCACACCTGGGGTCTATGGAGTTTTCAATGTCATTGATAAATCATCCCACCGTTTCAAGCGCAAGCTCGTCGGCCAGGCTACTTCGGAGCGCTCGATGCGGATATTCGAGCCCGTGATGAACGAGCAGATTGCCACATTCCTCCGGATACTACTCGAGTCTTCTCGGAGTTCGGAGCCTGTCAATATGACGGAGCTCGTAAATCGTCTTACTTTCGACACCGTTGCTCTGCTTGCTTTCGGGCGCCCCTTGAAAACGCAGACAGATCCCACTTATCGGCCTCTAATCGAAGCGCAAAATGCGGGAAACTATCGCAGCAACATGCTCATGCAGTTTCCACTACTATATAAGATTAGAATATTTAACTTCCTTGAATTATTTGCTGCCGACCAAGTATTCCAGTACTGGAACACGCTAGAGACAATGATCGCCGCGCGAGTGGCCGAGGAGAAGCACATTCGTCACGATCTATACTCCATCCTTGTCGATCAGATCAATCCCGAAGGAAAGTATCTCAAAGACAGCGAGATATGGGCCGAAGCGGCCTTTTTCTTCCCGGCCGGGGCGGATACCGTTTCGGCATTGATCTGCGCGGTGTTCTTCTACCTGGCACGTAACCCTGCGGCCTACGCCAGGCTCGCGGACGAGGTCCGCTCGACCTTCGCCACGAGTGACGAGATCAAGGGGGGACGCCAACTGACCAGCTGCAAGTACCTTCGAGCATGCATCGACGAGACTCTGCGGATTTCCCCGCCGGCGAGTGGAACCTTATGGCGAGAGCTTGACACCAACGATCATTCGAAAGAGCCCTTCATCGTCGACGGGCATGTCATACCCCGCGGCGTCCAGGTCGGCCTCAATATCTACACCCTCCACCACAACGAGGAATACTTCTCGGAGCCTTTCGCGTTCCGGCCCGAGCGCTGGCTCGAATCGGAGACGCCGGCCTCCCAGCTGAAGGTGATGCAGGAGGCCTTCGTGCCCTTCTCCATCGGTGCGCGCACATGCTCCGGCAAGGCTATGGCGTATGCGGAGACCAGCTTGGTAATGGCACGAGCCCTCTGGTATTTTGACTTCGAGCTTGCGCCCGGAGAGCTGGGCAAGCTAGGCGGAGGGAACCGCGGTCTGGGGGAAGGGCGCGACAGAGAGGGCGAATATCAACTTTACGACGTCCTCTCTGCCAACCACGATGGGCCAAATTTGGTCTTTCGTCCACGGGGTGACCTATGGAAAGACCTAGTTATCGGGGACGAAAAGGCTTAGCCGCAGGATTTTTCACCGAAGCCGTATAGCCTTCGCCATGTAGTTAACTATCTGACTACATGTTTGGTATGCTCTCTCCGTGTCACATTCGCAATTACCACGACATTGCCAGATTCCATATGCGACATTGCAAGCCACAAGTGTATATTTAGTTAATTACTTTAACCCGGTCCACTTCATCATCATGTAGAATCACATACCAATTCGTATGGGATTGGACATCGGAAACCGTTCTGCCGATGCTTACCATTATCACAGGCTTCCGGTTCTTGGAGGTTATCGATCTTAGACGAAATCGACGAGGTCACATACCATACAATTTTCTACGCGTATTTATACTTAACCCCTTGTTTTATTGTAGGAGGGTCCAATGTGGATTTTTAATACGGCTACGCCCTGTTGGGTGACCTTCGACTTAGCCATAAGTAGGTCCCACCAAATTTGTATGGGAATCCTTGGAAATGGAATAGAATTTAATTTAGTTATCCCGGATTAGTTGTATTATATTAATAATAAAATAACAAATGCCCGAATAGAGGAAATTAAAGTTATATTTAATAGCTTAATAAGATGTTAATTTTCCTTAACGATTAATTATTTTTTGTAGGTAACGGCATATTGATTTTACGAACTTTTTAAGGAATTTAGGCGGTATAGTTTTTTACGTTTTTCGTACTGTTATTTTTAACTCGTTGCCAGTAGGGCGTACCCTGTGATTTTTTTTAAGTTACCGCTTTATGAAGAATTATACGTGTTCGATTAGGTTAAGGTTAAGGTTTTGCGGGGGTTATTTTACGAAGGTGGTAGGTGGGAAATATGTTATGATGAAGTCCTTTGTGAGTTTTACGGCGTAGGTAGGGGCGTTATTGTAAACGATATAATTGTAAAGGGTTGGATCGAAAAAGCTGATTATATATAGCAGGGTGTATTCGATGTAGGAATGGGCGGTGATTTTATTTTAGGATTTATTTTATATGAAGCTTGGCCCTTTAATTATACTTATATTATATAGGGAAAAAGGTTAATATTTATTAACCGTAATAATAACAATAACAGAAAAGTGATAGATTTACTTGAAAAATATATTTATTATATTTAACCGTTTATTTTTTGCTGTAATTTTGGATAAAAAGCAGTTAGATTATTGTTATAAATAATAACGTAATTCCTGTTAAAAAGAAGGTTATTTACTTAAGTTTTATCAGTTTAAATTTAAGTTAATTATTTTTTATTAATAAGATAGATTAAGTTAAAGGTAAATTCGAAACGTTAACGTTTGTTTTCTGCCGTAAAATGGATGGTAACAGGGCGTTTTAAATGTTGGAAATTAAGGGCTTTTATAGCGGTATAAATAGCGGTATTAAAGTAAATATTAAAGTTAGGAATTTATAATAGCAATTGTAATTATAAGATAAGGCGGTAATTATTATTAGTTTTAATAAAACGTAAAATACGTTTACGAAAAACTTTAAAAACCTTAGGCCTACGTTTTCGGTTATATTATTTAAAGCTAATAACGTTAAGATAAAGGCAGTAAGTAACCTGCTGTTTAGTAACGTTAATAAGTTCTGCGATTTTACTATAGATAAAACCGGTATATTTGTTAAATGTTAATATATCTTTCTATTTTTCAGCAGTTATTTTAATATAATAACGCTACCGACGTTAAAAGGTTCGAAAATGGATATTAAAAAAAGGTAAAGGATTAAATTCTTTAATAGGTAGTCGATCGAAAACGAAACGTAAAGCAAAAAGCATTTTGTTAATAATTAAAATCGTTTACCGTTACGGTGTTTAAAATAATTAAAAAGAAAAAAAATTATTTTTAATAAAGCTTTGTTCGAAAGCTTTATTATTACCAGTTAAATCGATCACTTCCAACTTAATAAAGCCTTCCGGGATAACCCTGGATTTAAAAAAACGGCAAGGTTAACGGTCCGTCACTTTAAAATCCTTAAAATCCTCGGATTTAAATAAGGCTAAAAGCGATCGGGCTATAACCGAAACGCTTACGTTACCGCTAACAGTAACGGAAGCGTAGCGTATAAACGAATTAAGTTAATAAGAAAAAAAAATATCTATCGTAAAATAAATATAAAAACGGAAAAAATAATATGCCTTTAAACGAGTAAAGGAAATTATTCAAAAGCTAATTAATAATTAATGGGGTATATTCCGGAGTTAAGAATACCATCAGAATTAAGTAAATTTGCAGTTAGTATATATATATAAAGGAACCCTGGTAAATACGTACCATTTTCCGTGCGGACTTTGCCGGAACAAAGTTAAAAGTCATCCCATCACCTTATTTGTATAGAAAATATACGGAAAACGTTCGATCGGGTTGGTAACTGATAATATAACGTAGTAACAGGGACTAAATAGCAAGTTACGAATACGAAGCGAAAACTACGTTAGATAGGCGATATCTCCACTAAAAGGGATCCTCCTACAATAAAACAAGGGGTTGAGTGTACATCGCACCCCACATGCCATATAGTGCCACAACCCCAGCTCCCAAACGCCCGTCGATCCCCGCCGATCCCCACGTCGCCAAGAGATAACGTGGGGGGGTCGTGGTGCACTAAACTATAGTTGGGGGCCTCGGTGTATGTAACCCATTCGCGGAATTACGCAAGCCGACAGGGTGCTGCCGCATGAGGATGCACTATCTTTAACATGCATATCCGACGAGGGTACGAACTAACCGCATAGTGACAATCCTTGTAGCCGCGCCAAGTCTCATCTTTATTCGCGCAATCCGAGCCAATTACAGCTCCCCCGGCCCTTTGAAGTATCGCGACATCTTCGATTTTTAGTGGACCTTCAGGGTTGTATTGGAGTCCTTCCGTTTTAGTGGATCGCAGCAGTTAGCAGCGACCTAAATTCTCAGTACCGCTATTAGTTCGCCCGTCGTCAGATAGGGCTGCGGGCGTCACCGTCAGCCACCATATTGGATACCCGTTAGTCCATGCTAATTGGCCAGCCGACGATGTAACCGTTAAACTGTGCTCACTACCAACTTGGTCGGGTTTTGATAGTTACTTATTTGGTCCCATCTGTCGTATATGCTCGCCGGCAGTCTAGCCTATACAGTAAAAGCCCATTTCAGATGTACAACCATAGTAAGCAACATGCGTACTAGGTAGCATAGTAGGATCCGTTTACTTCACACGTCCCCGTTTTGGGCGACTATGCGTGGTCCTTTATCAACCCGATGGAACACCGGAAACTATTGGCAAGCTACCCGTAGTGCATCACCATCTATCAAAGTGTTCCCGTATAGGGGTGTAGTAGCCATCCACGGCCGCTTTCTTATGTAATCGTGAAGAAGTGGTCCTGAACAGAATCAGAGACGTCCTACCGGCAGGTTCGGCCGCGCCAATGGATTGTGATTAGGATAGGTCGCTCGTAAATCAAGTATAAACATATACTAGAGGGGCTCTGCCCTCGGTCTTCCAGCCTCCCACACGACAGTGTCTAACCATTGCTTTTCCCCGCCGGCAGAGCCCAAGAGTCCACAGGATGAGTAGTCATGTCAACGGCAGTAATGGTGACACGGTGCAGAATGGGCACTCGTCTGGTAATCATGAGCTGCAGCGGCCTGATATCCGCCCTGCTGCCAGCGGCGAAACCCCTAACGGGCACATATTGAACGGCAATTCTGATAGGGATGGACATCCCATCAATGGCCAGTATGTCGGTGACGTCGACACCGACGGCTCAGATACCGCGATAAATGGGGAATGTGTTGGACCTCAACCCTTCACCCCTATTGCCATTTGCGGCATGGCCTGTCGGCTGCCGGGCGGGATCAGCTCGCCTCAGGAGTTATGGGACTTTTTGCTGTCAAAAGGCGATGCCCGTACCCGCGTCCCTGAGACGCGATACAATATTCGGGGCTACCACTTCCCTACCAAGAAAGGAGGCCATACTGTTAGCGAATACGGCTATTTCCTAGACGAGAGCGTCGATCTAGGCGCCCTCGACACGTCCGCCTTCCCTATGCCTCGCAGCGACCTCGAGCACCTGGATCCTCAGCAGCGGATTCTACTCGAAGTTTCGAGGGAGTGTCTTGATGACGCCGGGGAAGTCGGTTGGAAGGGAAAGAACGTAGGTGTTTATGTGGGGAGCTTCGGCAGTGACTGGTACGATATACTCCAGAAAGAAACGCAGAGGTACGGCGCGCACTACATCAATACCTCGCATGACTTTGCGCTGTCAAATCGTGTCTCTTACGAGATGGACCTGCGTGGCCCAAGGTATGAGCTCCCTACAGGACGTCCTTACAGCCCTGTATGTCGCCGACTGACAGTAAGACACCCAGTGTGACGATACGTACGGCCTGCTCATCTAGTCTTATCGCCTTGAACGAAGCCTGTGCGGCGGTGGCTAAGGGTGATTGTCCATCTGCCATCGTGGGCGGCACCAGCATCATTATGACTCCGGGTGGAACTGCCGACATATCAAATCAAGGCGCTCTAAGCCCTGACGGCTCTTGTAAGACATTCTCATCATCAGCAGATGGCTATGCGCGTGGCGAGGGCGTCGTGGCCATATACGTCAAGCCGCTGCGCGAGGCCCTGCAGCACGGGAACCCCATCCGCGCCGTGGTCGTCGGTTCGGCCACAAATTCTGATGGGAAGACTCCCGGCTTCACGGTGCCAAGCTCCGCCGCCCAGGAGTCACTGATTCGGCACACGTACAAGGTTGCTGGCATCCCCGAGACGGACATTTCGAAGACGGGGTTTTTCGAGTGCCACGGCACGGGAACTCCTCTAGGGGACTCCATCGAGACCAGCGCCATCGTGAGAGTGTTCGGCGAGGCCGGTGGCATACACATTGGGTCCGTTAAACCAAATCTGGGACACGGAGAAGGCGTATCTGGCCTGACTTCTGTATTGAAAGCCGTCTTGGCCCTCGAGAACCGGACTATCCCCCCGAACATCAAATGCTTGCCCCTGAACAAGAAGATCCCATTCGAAAGTGGTCGGCTTACGGTTCCCACGGAAGAAACGCCGTGGCCAGAGGGACGCTACGAGCGCGTAAGTGTTAACTCGTTTGGAATTGGCGGTGCCAACGCGCACGTTATCCTTGACTCAGCGACGAGGTTCCGGGCGTCTTCTCGTGCAGCCGCACCGAAGAGAGCGGCGCCAGACGCACCACAGTTACTGTTGTACTCAGCCAATACCTCTCAGGCCTTAAAAGATATGACAGAGAGGTATTCGGCGTACCTCGAAGGAGCCCCAGAGACGCTATCTCTTGCAGATGTGGCATACACCCTCGCAAACAGACGAGAGCACCTCCCATTCCGGTCTTTCGCTGTCGGCAGAAGATATCAACCAGGAGTTGCTTCTCCACCGAGCTCACAGGGGAAAACCCCCTCCATAGTGATGGTCTTCACAGGTCAAGGCTCGCAGTGGCCTCAGATGGGCCGCGAATTACTACGCATCAGCGCGGTGTTCCGGCAGACCATCAAGTCCCTAGACGCTCACTTACAGAGCATTAGTTCTTCCATCCGGCCAGACTGGAAGATCGAAGACGAGCTTGTCAAGCCATCCCGCACCAGCAGAGTCAACGAGGCCGAATTTTCCCAACCCCTTTGCACGGCGATCCAGGTCGCCTTAGTCCGCATGCTCGCCTCTATTGGGATCAAGCCTTCTGCGGTCGTAGGCCATTCCAGTGGTGAAATCGCAGCGGCATATGCCGCCGGTGGTCTTACAGCCGAAGAGGCTATAACAGCCGCCTTTTGTCGTGGATTGATCACTAAGAGACAGACCCGACCCGGAGGCATGGCTGCTGTCGGGCTAAGCTGGGAAGAGACGGAAAAATTATTGTTCCCCGGTGTGGTTGTGGCGTGCGAAAACTCGCCCAGAAGCGTCACGATATCAGGGGATGCCGACAAGTTGCAGGAGGTGGTGGACGCTATAAAGCAGGCACTTCCGACTGCGTTAACCTCCGTCTTGAAAGTTGAGAAGGCCTATCACTCCCACCACATGTTGGAGCTCGGTGATGAGTACCAGCGTGCCATGGTCAACTTAGGGGTCAAGGGAGCAACGCCCTCACTTCCGTTCTTTTCTAGTGTGACTGGCGGCTTTCTAGTGAAGAACAAATTGGAAGACGCCTCTCCGGCACTCGGCCCGAGCTATTGGCGGAAGAACCTGGAGTCCCCCGTGCTTTTCAACGGCGCCGTTTCCAGTATCATCCGCGACCCGCCGCCGGCGTGCGACAACCCAGTCTTCCTCGAGATCGGCCCTCACGCAGCCCTCTCGGGCCCGTTGAGACAGATCTTGACGAGCCACTCCAGTACGGCACTGCATATACCGACCCTGATGCGACGGCAGAACGGCGTCGAATGTTTCTTGACGGCAGTTGGAAAGCTCTGGACGCTTCACGCTCCCGTCGATCTCGCGGCCCTCATGCCCGAGGGCACGTGTCTTCCGGACCTGCCGCGCTACCCCTGGAGTCATCAACGGACCTACTGGAGCGAATCAAGAGTCGCTAGGGAGTGGCGGATGCCGGAGCACCCTTACCACGACCTCCTGGGCGCCAAAGTGCCCGAAAGTTCGGGCATCGAGCCTGTCTGGCGAAACCTCCTTCACCTCGACAACGCGCCTTGGCTTCGCGACCACAAGATAAAGGACGATATCATTTTCCCCTTCGCGGGTTACGTGGCCATGGCTGCCGAGGCGGTCCGCCAGGTTACCGGGGTCCAGGAGGCGGTCGAGCTGCGGCACGTAACCGTTACTACCGCCCTCGTGATAAACGAGGGCGATCCCGCGGAGTTGATAACAACCTTTCGCCGCCATCGCCTGACCGACTTCTTGGACAGCCCGTGGTGGGAGTTTTCGATAGCAGCGCATAACGGGCACACGTGGACAAAGCACTGCTTCGGCGAGGTGCGCGCCTCCTCAAAGACTTCCTGGGGAGATGGCGACATCACGGAGGATGCAAGCACACCGCACGAGATCAATGTGCGCCAGTGGTATGAGCGGGTGAGCCGCGGGGGCTTATGCTACGGCCACCATTTCAGGGCCATGGAGCAGGTTAGGACGAGTGCGTGCGGTGCGAGGGGCTTGGGTACGGCGAAAATGCGAAATAATTGGCATGGCGACGAGGCCAGATACCATTTACATCCCGTGGTATTGGACACAATCTTCCAGCTGATAGGCGCCGCGGCCCACCACGGCTTTACGCATGCCTATAGGCAAGGGGTCCCCTCGGGCGTAGACTACATCGCGTTATCGCGTTGTTCTGCCGATGATCTCACGCTCGGCGCGTCCTGTGCGCACGCCGGTGGCACGATTATTGGCGATGGGTCATGCGTGGCGGGCTCGACGGCCTTCTTGAAAGTGTCGGGCGCGCGGTTCCCTCCACTCGACGCGGCAGAAGATATAGACGGTGAACATGACGTTCCCATCACTGCGCGTAGCGAATGGGTGCCACATATCGATTTCATCGATGTCAGCGCCCTTGTGAAGCCAGTCCGAGACAATGCGCCCTATTTCCCCACATTGGAAGAGCTTGCGCAGTCGGCCATCTCGCTCTCCCGTCGCTCACTCGCGAGCGCAAGTGCAATGGAGGCCCAAACTGGTCATACCCAGTGGTATAAAGCATGGCTTGAAGAACAGAGTTCCTCATCTCTAGAGAGCTTAGATGCTGCCACTCTGACTAGTCGCATCGACTCGCTTTGCGCTTCACTTGCTGAAAGCCCTGCCACGCATGCAGCTAAAGCAATTGCTAAGATCTGTACCAACGCACCATCAATCTTGTCTGGACAGGTTGGAGCCCTAGAAGTCCTCCACTCGGATGGCACCATTGACAGGTTGTATGAGTTTCTGAACGAATACAACGCGTCTGATTTCCTCCGATGTCTCGCCAATAGCAAACCTAACCTTCGCATCATTGAGCTAGGAACAGGCCAGGGGCCCTCAATAAGTAGCATCCTAAAGGAGATAAGACGACCGGATGGTCAAGTTCTTTATTCTGAATACGTTTACACGGAAAAGCTAACCGGGCTGGTCACTTCTGCTCAGGAACGTCACCAGGGGGTCCCCAATCTGGAGTTTGCCACCTTCGACATCAGCAAAGACCCAGCTGACCAGGGCTTTCAGGGCCGCCAGTTTGACCTGATCATTGCAAACGGAGTTATCCACGAAACATCGCACATTCGCCAAACGCTAGAACACGTCCGCGAGCTGTTGAGCCCGGACGGGCGCCTGCTTTTGCAGCAGCCGCGGGAGGGTTTGACGTGGATCAAGTACGTCTTGGGAACTCTTCCAGGATGGTGGTGCGGCGCGGAGGATGGTAGAGATGAGGAGCCGTACATTACTCAGAAGAGATGGGAGGAGGAACTTGTAGCGGCTGGTTTCGACGGTCTGGACGGTGCCGTCCCCGACTCTCCCGAACCGTTCCACCTAAGCACCATAATGATCGCGAAACCACGACAACGAAAGGCACGACCGAAACGGGTCACGCTACTTCGTAATACGGGTGAAGCTTCCGGGCCGGCTGCGCTCGAGAAGACGCTGAAAGCGCAAGGGTTTGAAGTATCCCATTGCAAAATCGACCAGGCTCCGACGGAGGCGCAAGACGTAATCGCTCTTCTGGACGAGACGAATCCGTTTTTCGAAAGCATCGACACGGGTTCGTTCGAGAGCCTTAAGAGGTTCATACAGGGCGTTGGCAGCTCTGGGTCGGGCATCCTCTGGGTCACGAGGCCGTCGCAAACGCAGTGCAGCGACCCCAGATACGCCCCCGTTATCGGGCTGGCGCGGACAGTCCGTTCCGAAATGGGTATTGACGTTGCCACGTGCGAAGCGGACGATTTAGAATCCGAGGCTGGATTACGGGCTGTGATTGATGTCTTCTGTAGATTTCACGAACGGGACGGGGACGGGAGTCCGGATTTCGAATATGCCATCGCCGGCGGCGTGACACGCGTTAACCGCTTCTTCCCCTTCTCTCTCTCACACGAGCTCGAGGTCTCCAAGTCTTCCTATGATGAGTTCGCTCTTAGGATCGGCCGGCCGGCGCGACTAGACTCCCTGTATTGGGCCCCACGACCCACAAGAGCTCTGAAGGCGGATGAGGTCGAGATCGAGGTCCATATGGTTGGCTTAAACTTCCGAGTAGGTCCATGAAAATCGATGCGAGATTGTTACCACAGGTTTCACTGTAGACGTACTTACTTCAATTAGGACGTCCTCGAGGCAATGGGAGTCCTTGGTCTTCCAGATCATGATCACGGATTCGGTCACGAAGCCAGTGGTATTGTCCGGCGCATCGGCTCCGATGTCACCAAGGTTCGTGTTGGTGACCGGGTCATCGTGATGGGACTCGAAGCCTTCCAAACCACTCTCACTACTCCGGAGCTTTTGTGCGAGAAGCTCCCAGATGACATGAGTTTCGCTGAGGGCGCATCTATGCCAGTCATCTTCCTAACAGCTATCCATTCCCTTGTCAACCTTGGGCGCCTAGAAAAAGGCCAGGTAAGAGGCCAATCCCTAATTTCGAAGCACATGTGGCGAAACTAACATCGTTCGTAATTCCTAGTCCGTCCTTATCCACAGCGGTTGCGGCGGTGTCGGTCTCGCCTCCATCCAGGTCGCGCGCATGCTCGGTGCCGAGATCTATACGACCGTCGGCAACAAAGAAAAGGCCGACTATTTAATGGAGACGTGTGGAATTCCTAGGAGCCGTATATTTAATTCACGTAATGCCTCATTTGTCGACGATATATTACGCGAAACGAATGGTAAGGGGGTTGACGTCGCCCTGAACTCGCTATCCGGCGAACTTCTGCATGCGACGTGGCGCTGCATCGCGAAATGGGGGACGATGGTCGAAATAGGTAAAGTCGACTTGCTCGGGGCCGGCAAGCTCGATATGGATATGTTTCTAGAGAGCCGTAGCTATTGCTGTTTTGACCTTCGCCAAATGGCCGAGGAACGACCTCAAATGGTCGATCGGTGAGTGAGATGTCATCTTCTCTCCTGGCGTCCCGGTCTGAAGAGAAGTTCATGGCTGACAAGTTTCTGAACTCTTCCAGCCTACTACGGTCTATGATGGAATACTACCATCAAGGTTTTATCCGGCCCGTCCACCTAGCGAAGATCTCCACTGCATCGAACATCCAGGATGAGTTCCGGTACATGCAACAAGGGAACCATATCGGCAAAATTGTAATCTCGCTCCGCGATAACGATGGATGCCTACAGCCAGACAAGGATGTCGGTACTGCCGCACATAAAGGTGCAGTCAGACTCGATTCCTCAGCCTCCTACCTGCTCGTCGGCGGCCTCGGTGGTCTCGGCCGCTCCATCTCCGCCTGGATGGTCCAGCATGGTGCGAGGAACCTGACCTTCCTGTCCCGCAGCGCGGGCAGCAGCCCGCAAGAGCGTGGCTTTGCTCGCACGCTGGAGAGTATGGGTTGTACCGTACAGCTCGTCCGCGGCAGCGTTACCGATGCGGCCGACGTAGCACGCGCCATGGACGGAACTCCGACCACTCTAAAGGGTATAATCCATATGGCCATGGTCCTCCGGGACCAAGCGTTCTCGCGCATGAGTATTGACGACTGGATTGACTGCACGGCGCCAAAGATAAGGGGGACTTGGAACTTACACCAGATCTCGCGCGCGCGAGGGATGGATCTGGACTTCTTCATACTATTCAGCTCGTTGTCAGGAGTGCTAGGGCAGCCGGGGCAGGCGAACTACGCGGCTGCCAACACCTTCCTGGATGCGTTCGTGAAATACCGCACGGGCATGGGGTTACCATGTACCGCGCTCGACATCGGCGCGATGGAGGGCATAGGGTATCTATTCGAGAATGGAGACCTCCTGAGAAAGATGCGCGGAACCGGGTGGCATCCCGTCAAGGAAGAGGAGCTCCTCGAGGTGCTGGGGGCAGCCATATTGGCTCGCACGAGGGCAGACCAACAAGGAGAACCGGCCGCCGGTCCCTGGTCACCTGTAGTCGACAAAAACACTATGCTCGTCGGCGCCTCGCCGTCCGTTCCCCTCAGCGACCCCAACAGCAGCGCGCGCTTGCGCAAGGACGTCCGCATGGCGGCGTATCTCAACATAGGCCGCAGCAGCGCCGGCAAGGCCCTGAGTGACAACGACGCCCTGCGCGTCTTCCTGACCAGTGCCAAGGACAACCCCACGATGTTCAGGGCGCCGGAGGGAGCGGCCCTGCTCGCGCACGAGATCGGGAAGAAGCTGTTCGCCCTGCTGCTGAAGCCTGACGAGGATCCCAACATCACACTGAGCCTTGCCGAGCTGGGCTTGGACTCGCTGATCGCGGTGGAGATGCGCGCGTGGTGGAAGCAGGTGTTCGGACTGAATATTAGTGTGCTGGAGATCCTGGCCATGGGCACCCTGGACGCGCTTGGAAAAAAGGCGGCAGATCAGTTGACGGAAATATATGATGGATAAGGGTTGGTGGTGATCCCAAGGTACGAGCTAAGTTCACGAGGGCAAGCTTTATTAGCATACTACGGCAAAAGATTAAGGCTGTAATCGAGAACCTCCTTAGGGCCCCTAAGCCCATGAACTGGACCGGAATCTTTTGTGAAGGTAAGTACTTCGTTACATCTGCAAGGTTTTTTAATTGATCGCTGCAAATCCCAGAATGAACCCCGACTCCATCATCAGGCGAACGCCTATCTGCTGCGCTAAGTCAGCACCACCATGCAAGAACCCGCCCCTCCCATGTTAAGTGGGATGAACATCGCAGCATTCTCCAGTTCTGCGGGTCACAGGGTCGTTGTCCAAGAACCGAATCGGACCCCAAAGTCAAACGGCTCTATGATGACCTCTCCTCTGATCTCTTGCGTATCTTGAGCTTTCGATTTCTCCTCGTTGGCGGCTCCTGTGCCAAGGCTGATTATCGAAGCATTGTCGCAGCAAGAAGGGGCGTTCCGTTTCCATGCCCGTTGTTCCGGGTCTAACGTTTGAGATCGATCTCGAGTTTACTGGCAAGTCATTGCAACGCATTGCTACATACATTGATCACCTGTCAGCTCTCTACTTCCACCTGAGTAGTAATTACTGGTGCATTATCCCAAAGGTTTGACGCGGCCTGCAACTTCTTCTTGTGGTTGGTGGGGAGATCCTACGATCTGATTGTTTTGAACAGCCTGGAGCTGACTTCTTCACGGCACTCGGCTGCGCCAGCTTCCCCGCAAATTTCAATCGGTGATTTAATTCTGTAAAGGACTACGTAGTTCTGTCTTAATACGAAATCTAGAGATGCCAATTAAACGAACCGTGACGTTCTGGAGGGGCGTTGGTTATGGCTTTCTTTCATTCCTAAACCTAAGTATCGCCAGCAGGTTTATGGCTCAGGCCACTTCCGAACGACTTCCATGGATGTGCTTAAACAGCCTCAAGCTCAACCAAGCGGGGTTGGTTCAGCTGGGAGAACTTTAGACTGAAGTTAGACTTCATTTACATCAAATCTAAAGGTCGTGCATATCCGCACACACCTCATAATTAGAAAAGTTTCCTTTATCTTTTCCTTTTTACCAGTGTCTTTTTTAAACGGGGCTTTACAGTTGACAGGTACTAAGGACCTGAAAAGTTATCTAACCAGTGGTGCATATACATAGTAGTTTATCGGTCCCCTCCATCCAGGATAAGGTACGTAATAAGCTTATGGCTACCTTAAAGACTGGGTAAAGCCACAAGGCTGCACCACCAACAGCTCGGCCAGAGAAATATGCGACGGTAAACCACGTCCACTTCTTTCTTCCTTCATACGTCTCATACAGCAGCGAATACCGTCCACTTCCTTACGACCTCTCGTCATGGATCAGTACGCCGCAGTACTGCTGTCCTTCCCGCCTGAGGACACCCCACCCGATTTTGAGAGCTACGACAAGGCCGTCAAGAACCACCTTAATCAGGTCACGCGCATACTCAAGGACAAGAGCGCCGACCTCATAACATACGGTCCTCAGCTTCTCGAGGTATGACATCCTACTCTCTATCACCACATGTTCTGTCTTCTTGACCGTTGGCTGACTTGGCATACATAGCTGCTCAACCCGGCCGTGCATTCACTGTCGTATCTGGCCGTTCTCCATACTCTCATCCTTCCTGGCTTAGCTACCTCGGCTTCCCGCGAATACCTCTTAGAGAAGGTCGTCCTATTTATGATATCGTTCGACGGCCTGCAAATTCGATATGCCGGACCCCACCTACAGGATGTGTTTGCGGCTGTCGGGGGTGGCCAGTTACTTCCCCCTTCTGTGGCTGTTGAGATCTTAGCCACGGCAATTCTGAAGCTCGACCCTACCGGCAGCATGCTCACTGCTTCCCACATCCTCCTTGTCAGACTGGCATACGGCACCAACAATATCGAGCCCGCCCTGCAGGTAGTCGACAAGAGCATTGTATTCTATCCCGGCATGGCGAACCGCGGAGAACCGCAATACCTTTGCGACCCTAGTCTACCTCCCCCGTCCTACATCGCACGAGAGACCGGTCTCACGGCAATACTCAAGCCCCAGTTGGTCATGGAGTACGACTTGCTCTGTGGCATGATGTACTGCTCGAGGAGAGACTGGGCAAAGGCGTCGGAAGCCTTCCAAAGGATTGTTACATTCCCTGCGCGGGAAAACGGTGTGAACAAGCTCATGGTGGATGCTTACAAGAGATGGGTCTTGGTCAGTCTATTATGGAAGGGAAAGCATCTTGATAATCCCACACCATCTGGACACATGGCAAACAGATATTATGAGGTCCTAGGCAAGCCTTACACGGCAATCGCGGCTCTTTTCGCCACCGATAACGCGCAGGCCTTGAAGCACGAGGTAGATTCGAACGCCCAGATATGGCAGGAAGACAACAACATCGGGCTCATGCAGGAGGTCCTAGCCGCGTATCAGAAGTGGCAGGTGCTAGGTCTGCAGCACGTATACTCCAAGATCTCGATCCCCGAGGTGCGGCGCGAGACCAAGAGCGCCGAGACGGGCGGCAACCTGCCCAAGGACGAGGACGTCGAGACTCTGATCCAGAACATGATCATCTCGGGCATGCTGCACGGCGTGGTCGAGAAGAACGACGACGGCACGAGCTTCCTGACCTTCCTGTCGCCCACGACGTCGCTCTCGGAGCAGGACTTCGCGAAGGAGCTCGCGCGCACGGCGCAGCGCCTCCAGAACCTCCGGCCCCTCCTCAGGGCCACCGACGAGCGCCTCGGCACGCACAAGGAGTACATCAAGCACGTGATCAAGGAGTCGAAGCGCGACAAGACCCAGCAAGACTACGCCGTCGGCCACCACTTCGAGGACGAGGTCGACGACGAGGACCTGATGGGCGGCATCGTCTCGACGGGTTAGGACAAATCGTCTGATGATTCCGCCAGCACGCCATCGTCGGAGGACTCCACTGTGCTGCTCTTCAGGGGTGCTGGATATTATATTTGAGATCCTAGTGGGTCTTCGCCGGGGCGCTAGCTTGCATGCTCAGCTAGGGGGGCGCGTGCAGAAAGCAAGAAGTTTCGGGACAGAACAGTCGAATGAACCCCGTTGATGGTAGCCCTGATCATCGCAGGAGCCCGTACGTGCTTACGACGCCTAAGCACACACATACCAGAGGGAGGTACCGGGGTTGAGAGGCAGGGGAAGATGTCTGTCGGTCAAGGGGATTCCGCATTGGCATCATTTTGGATGACGCTGTCATGGGACGCTGGCTTCGGTGTTAGAAAGCGGCCGAGGCGCAAGGCAGAAGAACACAGATAGATCCGGCCCATTCGTGGATAGCTAGCTGGAAAACATCCCTATAGATCATCACATTGTTCATTTAGCTCAGCAGACTCAATGAATAAAGGGGCTGTGCAAAATGAGAGAGTGTTCGACTTCGTATTAGTCCTATGTTCGTGCCGGTGACCTTTCTTTCCGTCACCGTGGTGTCGACTGGCCTGATACATCCATCCATCCGTACGTACAGTATATCCCCTCTCGCGGGTAGCTAACTCCTTGCCTTATCCGCGTCCGTGTCGACGTCCGTTCCATAAACCGCGTGACGACTAGACTACATCCCCTCTGCTCCCTTCCCCCCATAGGTATCATAGACATAGAGATTCGATAATGAGCCACAGCAACGACAGGACGAGTCCCGACCCATAACGACCGGTGGGACGCGACTGAATATCTCGACAACCAGCTAACCAAGTTAACAGCGCATGCTTCAATCTCATCTGTCATATCCGGCTGACACTTGCGCGCGCACCCGCAGCTGGTTAAAAGGTAACCTTCCGCGGGCTCTGTGATACACATATAATATTACTCATGACGGAAGCGATCACAAGAACGCCCCTATTATGAGCTGATGTCGTACTGCTTGATCATCTCCGCCAGCTTCGCGGCCTCGGCCTTGAAGTCCAGCGGGCTGGCGCTCATTACCTGATACCGTACCCTGCACGAAAATTACGATCAGTTACCGTTTCTAGGTCTAGCAATTAGGAGGGCTGACAAAAACAAGAAAGAAAAAAGGGATGGGATGAAAGGGCGTGGGAGTGGGAGGCGTCCACCATGAGGGGGTAAAAACACACCGTTGATTATCACCGTAGGTGTCCATCTTGGCGCGACACCTGAAGTTGAGCTTGGTGCAGTTGGCGGCCTCGAAGACGGAGGCGAGCTGCTCCTCGTTGTTCTCCTTGATCTCCATGATCTCGTCGGCGGAGCGCCCGCCCATGACGATGCGGCCGACGTCGTCGAAGCAGCTGAGCCAGAGCTGGCCCGTGTGGTCGTTGACGTTGACGCTCATGACGTAGCGGTACTCGGGGCGGGGGTGGGCCACGTCGCAGCGCTCGCAGCGCCAGGTGCCGTCGCCCTGGTCCACCACCTTCTTGTTGCAACCCTCGCTGCGGCACGCCGGGTACGCGAACGTGTCCTGCTTGATGTACACGATGGTCGCCTTGAGCGAGAAGTAGTCCGTGTTCTCCATGCCCAGGTTCTCGTCCTTGACCTGCGCGATGCTCTTGGCCTGGTCGCTGCGACCCGTCGCTGCCCCCACCGTACTCATCGTGCTATGCGTCGAGAAGTTGTTGCCCCGGCCCTGCGAGTCGTACCAGCCCTTTAGGCGGTGTGCTTCGTTGATGTCCGGGTCGACGGCCATGCTGCCTGATGAGAGCAGGGAGAGCGAACGGCCATTAAAGTCCGACACCTTGGCACCCTTGAAGGCGACGATGGACTCCGGTTGCGCGGAAAAGGAGGTAGCCGCTTGGCCCCATATTGTAATGCGCACCGAGAAATGTGTGTCGTCAACTATCGTTAGATCACGCTTCTGGTAGGGCTTTCCGGAGGTCTTTGAGGTAATCTCGGAGGCCTCGTGGACTTCCTTTAGCACCCCTACAATATCTACGGTGGCGTCTTTTTCAATTTTCTGGAGCTCTTCAACCTTGACAAAGTTGAATCGGACTTGAGGGACACTGGACTGATCCTCGGCCTTCTCAATCTGTGTATCGCGCTCGAAAGCGAGCTCGTAGTCGTTGGGCAGGTTGGTGAACTGCTTCTTGGCGAGAGAGACACGGCAAGGGTTGCTGATGTAGTAAACCTGGCCCTCCTGCAATAAGTCGAAGAACTGGTCGACCTGCTCGTTGAATGCCGTTGCCTTGATCTCTCCGCTCTCATCGAGGAGATTCACGGAGAACAGCTTGCCTTCTCCTGAAGCCTTATGCCAGTACTTGATGTCGGACTTCTGCGACACCCGAGCCTTGATTGTCCACTTGTGCGCATAAGGAGAAAGGGCTTCTATGGGGTAGATGGCATTGCTGCCATGTGTATTGGTCGAAGGGGCATTCGCCGTGCCTCCCATGCGTGACGACATAGGTTCGGGCTTGACGGGGGTGGGCGATTCAGCCTTCGCACCGTAGAATCCCGAACCGCCAATAGTGGTGTTCGCAGCGGCGGGCTTAGCCTCGAAGGCCTGGGGCTCCCCGATCCGATCGTGAACGCCAAATTCCGAAGCCACTTCGAGGTCGAGAATGATGAGGATATTCTTCCCCTTGACGGAGTTGGCTTGGTAGGACTTGACGCGCACAATGCATCCCCGCACAAGCGAGTTGTCGTGGATGACATGATTCGCCTGGGTAGCCAACATGCACTGCACGTAGTTGCTCAGGTCACTCAAGACAACTCGATATCGTTCAGGCTGTGCAGCACCACCAGCTGCTGGCTGTGCGGCAAGAGGCTTGATCTGAAGACATTGTAGCACCGGAACAGGGAAGCGCTGGGCGACATGATCCGGGTCGCTGAAGATGGCGCTGTAAGCCTTGATGTTAGCAGGCGATATATCGCATTGTATCTCGAAGATGACTAGATGAAAATTGAAGAAGATTTCATCCAAACTTGGGTAGAAGATTCACACACTCTAAAGCGCCTTGAGTGATGGCCTGTTGGGCGGCAGCGGCCGACATTTTTAAGCTTTCAATAATCCGATATCAGTCAAATATAGTAGGCCGGGCGAAACAGGCGACTCTCTATCGTTTGAATGAAGCGGCGGGAAAGGATAAGCTTGAGTGACTTGTGTAGTACGAATATCCGTAATGGAGGCGAAAATATGGTCAAGTCGAGCACGGGAAAACGCGTCCAACGTGGGAGATGTCGCGTCGAGTTAAAGTGGCAAGCCGCGCGGGATCCTCCCTAATGTTACTCAGTTCTGTAAGGCTCCAACGCAGCGCTAATATGTCACTACCCGGGTGATCTTATTAGCATATGCTAGAACTAGGTACGTACTGGAGTAGGGCATCAGGGCTTTGCCAGACATCCATTCTCGGAGTGAGAGGAGCAGCTGGGCAGGACTGGTGGAAGGCTGGAAGCCTGAAGCTGACAGCTGCCCACAATCCGACTAACGTTATGTACAAATCGGGTCCACTTAGTTTCCGAACACCTTAAAATATTACGAAAAATATTTATAAAACCACAACGCCTAGATAAAAATACATATAAAAATAAACAAAAACATTTTAATAGCAGCGGATATAAATTAAATTAATAAATAAATATTTTTCTAAGGTATTTATAAATAAAAATATATTTAAATATTAAAAATTTTATATATAAAACGGAAAATATAAAACATTATTTATTTTTCATATATATTAAAAAAGTAATAATATTACCTTAAATAGGATTTAAAATTATGTAAGATTTATTAGTTTCGTTTTAATTAAACTTTATTTAATATTTTTAATAATTATTTACAATCCGCATATAAAATTACGATTTTTACGAAAAATTAATTATAACTTATCGAAACCTTTATAAAACTTTATAAAATTTAATTTATAGTTTTATATAGTTATAAAGTATTATTATATAAAGTTATACGGCTATAACTTTAAAACTAAAAAAGTTGAATATTTTTCTATAGAAATTTAAGATATATATTTAAAATTTATATTATACGATTAAAATAAAAGTATAAATAAATCTATTAATCTTTTTTATAATATATTCGAATGCCGATTTAAATTTTCTTATT
>QJNZ01001240.1:0-21043 GCA_004155055.1 Monosporascus sp. CRB-8-3 | reverse complement strand
TAAGGGGGTCTCTAAGGGAAGACTAGGTGCGAACTGGCAGGTGTGCCAGGTGTATGCCAGGTGGAAGTGGGGCCACTGCAGAAATAGCAAAAGGTTCACTGCAGAAATAGCAAATCTCTAAAAATTTAGGTTTTGTCCCAGTGATCCCTGTGCTGCGCCCTATCCCTCCCTCGCCTTCGCTTTTGTCTACATCGGGAAAAGCGCGCGAGGCCAATATGGGAGCTGATGGCTTAGCGCCGACGCCCTCAGACGCGATAGCTTCTTTTTTCTCAATAACAGAAGCCATTTTGGGAGCGTGATGCAGATGAGTGTATCTCCAGATATCAGATGCGGTGCTGTTTTGAACTTCTGAGTAGACATCTTGACAGATCGCTACCGGGATCAACACCATTCATTGGACTGGCTTGGATCGTGTTTCTCTCTTAAAACGCCCAATCAAATTCTTGTATCCGAGCAAGGACATAGACGGCCTTACGACCTTAAGTCCGGCTGCTATCTTCCCCGTGCCGTATTTTGTTTTACACTGGTCGGATCCGTTATCCCTATGGATGTATGCAAGGGCCCCTTTGTGTTACCCGACGCATCGTAAGCAAATATAAAGTTTTAAACCCACCCCATTTGACCTACCGGGATTCCGACAGGCGGGCAGCAGCCTCAGGTCCCCCACGTAGTGCGCAGCGCGGGCCGACCACACCGAGTAAAACCGCAAGTGGAATAAGATGCCGTGCTGTGTCCCTCCGTGAAGAATGGTCCGACGCTCGAGCTACGAGGAAGCGGCCAACATTGTCATGATATGGAGACAGCAAGCTGTCGAGCTTATCGGTATTCTCCAGCATAGTTAAACAAAATCGCTATATACCGTTTCCGTGCAGTTCGTACACTCCTTGTGAATCGTTCAGTATGTGCGCTGTAGTCCTAGCATAACGCGTTTCCGAACCATAGTAGGCCTAAGTCACGAGATCTCTTGCCATGGACTCTCCCTTTCGCATCATCGTCGTCGGTGCCGGCGTCGCTGGACTGGTAGCATCGCATTGTCTACAGAATGCCGGTATCGACCATGTTGTCCTAGAGAGACGCAAAGAAGTTGCGCCGCTCGAAGGCGCCAGCATTACTATCTACCCGCAGGTATTGCGAGTCGTGCATCAGCTCGGCTGCTTAGACTCGCTGACCAAGGCCGGAGTGGCCCACGAACGGGCTTGGACCCGCCGGCCAGACGGCAGTATCGTGGCAAACTCGGGTCTTTACAATTTGCATCAAGGAGAAGCGAGAGCGCTATCCTGAGTTCCATTTGATGGGGTTCATCAAATTGCATCACCGCCCCGGGGAACAGAAGAGCTAATGTTGGCAACCAGCCATGGTCACGATATTCTTCCTCTCGAGAGGCGGGAGTTCCTGCAAGTCATGTACTACAGCTTACCTGACAAGAGCACCGTACGAACGGCATGTTCGGTCAAGGAAATAAAGCAATTTGCCGACGGTGTCGAAGTCAAGCTAAGCGATGGCATGATCGAAAGAGGTGACATTGTGCTCGGGTGTGACGGCGTGCACAGCTCCGTACGGTCAATGATGTGGGACTATGCCGACAAGACGAGTCCAGGGCTCATCACGGCAAAGAAGAGGACTGGTAAGCTGATCTCCCTAACGTGAACATTGTTATGTTTCGACTTCAGGCAGTGACACAATATACAGCCTTTAAGACCTACTGGAAGTGTCTCATTGGCATTGGGCCGGTGGCACCGTCGCTTGGCTGAAGCGACACAACGATCGTCCACAACACGCGGTACTCCTTTCTGGTACTCGCACAGCCTCGCTGTACCTTTTTCTTCGTCATTTTCTATCTCGATAAGCCCTTCGCGGCGTCCGATCGCGTGCGCTACACCGACGAGGATGCTGGAGCCTTAGCCGCTAACGTGGTGGACCACCCCATTTCCGAGTCTTTGGCTTTCGGAGATCTTTGGAAAAGGCGATCCCGAGGAGCGCTCATCCCGCTGGAAGAGGGCGTTCTGGAGCATTGGTACCATGGACGCATCGTGCTTGCAGGAGACGCGGTGCACGGGGTAAGCTGCAGCACGGGATATGAGCGGGGAATCGCTAATTACAGCGGTTTGGATGACACCTAGTATTGCACTGGGAGGGAACACGGCGGTCGAGGACATAGTGGTCCTGACCAACTACCTACACCGCCTGCTACAAGGAGGCAACGCCAAGCCCAGCGCAGCAGCGTTCAACGGGCTGTTCTCGACCTACGAGTCTGAGCGGATGAAGCGCATCAAGTGGGCCACGAACACCTCTGGTGTTATGAGCCACGTGCAAGCTCAAACTACACCGCTTTATAAGGTTGCGGCATGGCTGTTACCCCTCTTGCCGGACCGCGGAGCGGCTGACCAACTGCTGGCGGAGTACATCAGGGCTGGCCCGAAACTCGATTTCCTTAGTGTGCAGGGATTCGCGCCGGGGCGACTACCCTGGAAAGATGACGAGTCGAAAACGCCAGATCCGGGGAGTGAAGCAATCGTGCGATCTGGCGCTCCACAGGGAGCAATGGGACGGCTACTCGTGACGATGGGTGCGGCTATGGGGGCTGCAGCATTGGTCTCGGCGACACGACACATGCTGTTTCCTCTCGCTGGCCCTTGAGAGAGGTTGTTATGGATGGCAGAGCTACGAGTTAGTTGATGGTGCACTTCTCGGGTTCTTATTGCCTACATTCCCGGTTGGTAGCCAAATGAATGGGGAGCACGGGCGGTTCCCGCATAGAGATTTCAATACACGCATACTCCATAGCTCGCTGAATAACCCGCACGCTTGAGCAAATGTTCATAAAAGACTTGATTTACAGATCGAAGAAAGTTCACAGCGTTTACAGCATAAACCTCCGTCAATTCTTTCCATACGATATAGCGTCGCACTGCGGCCCAAAGCAGAGAGTCGATTCCAAAATCCTTTCCTATCGCAGCTTTCGTCTCGACACCTACCCTTCATCGCAATCTACATCATTAATACGTTGATGACTCTCTGTGGATGTTAAGCAGCCGGTGAGCATTCGCAGAATCCTTGGCAGCAACCCCGGACCGCACCCTCCGAGATGGATTATCCCGATTTCCCGAGGCTGGATTACACGAGTCCGGGCGGAGTCTTCGGGGCCGAATACATAATGAACCACAAAAGTGTCAGCTTTGAATTTATAGCACCAATCTCCACGGCACTTTGGATACAAGAAGCACGGAATTCAAGCCTCTCCCTCCGACACTGTTCTGAGACCTCCATCAAACAATCCCTCCGCGTGAAGCTCCTCCAGAACAACAACTCCAATAACAAAAACACCAACGAGTCAGGTTCATGATCATGGGTGCTCAGTCGCATATCAAAGCTCTCGAAAGCTACCCGACCCTTCAGCCTGCTCTGAGAATCAGGGTAGTCTTTTGAAACTCCCGAAAGGAGAACTTTTCAGCTAGCTGATACCTCCAAGACGTACTTCAACCAAAAGTTCAACTGCGGCGATGTCTTCAGTGGTTCTGCTCTCGTGGCCGTGGTATGCCTGCCATAGTCTATCGTAGCGGCGAATCTTGCTAAGAAAAGTTTTCTTTCCCCGATCTCAGCCATTTTCCGGTGGGACACTCGAGTCAGTCGGCGATTTCGAGCCCAAGCTCAAGTTCGCCGTGAACAGCGGCACCGACTGGTTTCGTATCGACGCTGACAAAGCCCGTGGCCGCATCGACGTCCACTCCCTAGCCACGGATGCTGAGGGCCGGTCCATCCACCTCAGACTCGAGGGCATCACAGCCTGCAATGAAGTCACCATGCCGCTGATTCTCGGCGTCCCGGACGCAAAGATCCCCCCTTTCGGCTTTGGCTGTAAGTCCTGAAGCTGCTCAGATATTCTGGCGGTTGTGCGACGGTGCTGACGGTGATACTTCCGTTTGAAAGTCCAGCATCTGAAGACCGAGGCTGGACATGAGCAGTACAAGGCCCTTGAGGGCATGTTGTTCGCTACAAGCCTGCGTTTCACCAAGGAGGAAGGCGATTTGACTGGAGTGGAGATTCGCGCCTCCATGATTGTCCCGGGCTCCGGAATGGAGTAAACAGTCTCAAACCTTAGCAGCGTAGATTATCATAGGGAATGAATGGAACTAAATTACTCCCATATATCGTTTCGTATCCATGTGAAGCTCTTCAGTGCACTGCGATGGAAACGGTAGACTCCACTGAGTAGGGCAGGACATCATAGATGAAAGATTAAGACATCGGAAGGAAGCTTTACGTCACAAAAATCACCTTCAGCGTGGTTTGACTCCACTCGAGACTCCCGCTCGAAACGACCACCTCTTTTGAGTATACGGCGGCTTTGGTATGCTTGATTAAGGCTCTGATCGACAACGGGCTTAAGGGCAAAAATAAGGGGACTAATGGCCTAATGACACCACCTTCTGGGTACGAAATACCCACCCAAAACGCTAAATACCGAATCTAGCCCATTTTAGCTGTGATTTTCGTAATGCGTGTCGAACATAAGTAACGCACACCCAAAGCAATATATCTTTTTTCCCGGAGTTATTGGATTTCCTAAAACGGCCTATATCAATAGCAAAATTTAACGAAAATGGCGCTTTTTAAGCAACTATTGTTAATAGTCGCTTAAAAAGCGTTACCTTCTTTTCGTAACGCTATAAAATGCTTCGTAACGCTATAAAGTGATATATCTATCAATTTAAAGGTATTTTTTTCGTTATAAGCCGTAAAATATAAAGGAGCTTTCGATTTAAGAACAAATTCGGCGGTAACTGTCAGCTAGCAGGGGGTGCTAAACGCACTCTAAATACGGAAAGGGTCCTTTTAATCGGAAGATATATATTCCGTTACTAGGCTACAGAAAAGCTGTACGCGTACGAGAAATACACGCAACTTAACCTAATATAACAATATAACTAATATCTCTTATATTTAATAATTAAAAGTTTTATTCGCTTAATTCGCTTTATTATTAATTAATTAATTATTATTAAAACGATATAAGCTATATATTAATAATAATTATTCGTATATTTTATTAATTATAATAATAACGGCGCCATTAACGTCCTTTATTGTTTATAACGAACCTAAGAACTAAAACCTTTTTAAGGGCGAATTCCAGGTTAAAACGTATACTTTTAATATATAGAATTATATCTATTTTAATTAGTTATTCCCGTAACCTATTAAACTAATAAAACCTAATATAACTTTACATCCGAAAAAACAAATCCGTTAAATAATACGAAATAATACCCCAAACGGTTCTTTAATTATATTAACATCCTTTAAAAAAACTTACAAAAAAATCGATTATATTAATTACTTAACAAATACCTTTAAAATAACGACCGAAAATAAATAAACCTATAATTAAAACTTTACGACATATATTTATAAAAATCGCAAATACGATACTTTCCGAAAAAATAATAACAACTTGATAAAATAAATCTTAAAATTAATACTTTTAATAATTAAGAAAATAAATTTTCTCCCAGAAAAAAACTTACGGAAATAATACGCCAAACTAACTAAATCCGGCAAGGTATATAATAACAAGCTTTTAATTAATACTTAACGAAAATACCGCGAAAAACTAAAGCAAATTTCGAAATCGGTAAAAAAACTAAACAAATAAATCGTAAAGTAATAAAAAATTATGGCCTAAAAATAATAACATAAAATCCCGGAAACGAAAATAACGGTTATATAAGTTAACAACTTATATACAGTATTAGCTCTTATTATAAAGATTTAAATAACTATATTTTAAATGATAAAAAAGTTAGAAATTAATAATAATACGATCAGCTATTAAAAAATAACAGTTAACTTTTTAAATTACTAAATTATAACTTATCTATAACCTATATTGAAAAATATCAAAGCAACGTTTCTAACATTTTACAGAATACCCGTAAACCCTTTTAATTAAAACGATCCTAATTAGAAAAAAATTAAAAATAACCCTTAGCCGTTAAAAAAACCCTAAGGCGTAAACCGAATGGTAAGCCGCATCTAGCTTATCATTAGATAAGCAAGTACACATATATCTGCAGGACAGATTACCAGCCAGCCTTAGACCAGATTAATATATCAACACGATTAACTTCATTCAAGAAGCCTACCAAATAATAGCATTTTCGGTTTTTTCCATCGAAAAACCATTTAATATAATACAATCCATTAATTTTCCATCAAAAAAAAGCCCTTGTATCGCTGCTGCTGCCGTCTATTAACGTTAAGCGATTAGCTAAACTCCGACCGAACCATCTCTGCCTTATTCGTCAAGGATTATCAAAATTATCCTTTTTTTATTAAAAATTTGCAAAATTATTAATTTTTATTACGTATCTATTTTCTTTATTATCTTTACGTAACCTTACGCTTTTTTAGTTATCGTTATATATTATATTTATATTTTATTAATAATTTTATTATTTAAATTACCAGCTTTATTTAAAGTTTCCCCGATAATTTTGTTTACGTTAAGAATATCCGGAAAGTTATTATATTCCTTAAAAGATTTCCTAACAACCCTGTCGTTATTAAATTATTTATTCATTAAGTTAAACGAATTTTTAGTTTTAACGTTATTTATAATTTTAATATTACAAAGCATTAAAACCAAAACCGACGTCAAGCGACGAAATTTTAAAGTACGGGTATTAACGTTAATCTCGTTAACGGTTAAATAATAAATACGTAAATATTTAAATACGTTTATTAATAAGCTGTTAATTTTTGCAATTAATAAAATACTTTAATTAACGAAAATTAACTTAATAAATAACCCGAAAATAACGTCCCGATAAACGTAACGTTATTTCCGGCTATTTTTAATCCTTTTCTAGTTTTTCGTAATCGATTATTACGTTAACCAGTATATATTATACCCGGTACAAATACCTTTAAGATCCGGATTTCCTTATCCCGTTTTTTATCGGCCTTAAACCCGTTAAAAACGGAACGCGTTATAAAATCGGTTAATAATTTAACGCTTATTAATTATTTACAAACGGTATTTAAAATACCGAATATACCGGAATTATTATCGATAATTTTTTATCGTTTACAAAATACCTTTATAGCTTTTTACGTAATATTACGAATATTTAGTCCATTTATACTGTAACTAAATCGCTATTTACGGCAATTACCAGCATTTTATAACGTCTATAGTGACGATATAAATTACGACAACGTCGATTTAACGCCGGTAAACAACCAAGTTATTCCCCCGGATAACCAAACTACGTTTAAAAACAGACAAAATACTCCTAACAACAAATAATCAAAAAAAACCCAGTCGAAATCGGAACAACAAAACGATAACAACGAAAATAATAACGACGATATAAAAAAATAACTATCTTAGCCGGGATTATCGTAAAGTCGTTCAGGCTCTTATTAATCAAACGTTAACAGAATTAACGAAATAACAGCAATTATACTTGTAACAATATAAGCCGGAATATAAAGCCTTATAAAAGATTTTTTGTTAACGAAATAAAGAAAACGGCTACAGTTTTTAAAAAAACGATATAACGCAAAAAATCGTTTAAAGGTTAAAAAATATTTAACCTTAATTATTTCCAGCCCGACCTAAACAAATCGTTTAACAAAAACAACCGTATCGTTATTAATAAAAACGTCTATTACCGAAACGTTTTCCTATTTATTAATAATTTACGGGAAATACGGGATAACGATAATTACAAAACGGAAATTATTACTAAAAACTTTTACCAGTTACTTCGAAGTTCTACCTAAATATAATAATTTGCTTAGTTATCGTCGGTATAACGCTTAAAATATAAAATTAATAATAAAAAAACGTTAACCAAGTTAATAAAAAAATTTAAAATTAACGAAACCGACGCTTTAAATTACTTTAAACAAACGAAGTTTACTAAATAAAATATTATTAATAATAAATCCTTACGGAACTAAGTAATAAAAATCGTTTGTTATTATTATATATACAAAATAACTAATTTAATATAACAAATAACGTTTGTTTATAACGGACTAAATCCGTATTTTTAAAAATTTATTTTTCGCTTTATCGAAAGGTTAAGTTTTAACGATTATATAACCTATATTAAAGAACGTCGGAAAACGTATCGACGTTACCTCTTAGTTAACGGTTTAATATTTTAAAATACGCGATTATATATAACGTTAAATAAAATATTAATCCGAAATTAATTACCTGCCGTTATTAAGATATTTTTTACTTAGAAATTATTAACCGAAAAAATAATAACCTTTGTAATCGAAACCGAAAACGTTAATAATTAAAACGGGCCTAACGAAAAAATTAACGAGATATATTAGTTTAACGATTAACTAAAATATTAAAGTTAATTTTTTCGCCCGTAAAACCAAGGACGTAACCGTAAAAGCTATAATAATAATTATAATTATATATTTCGATATAATAACAATTAATATCTAAATAACGTTAACTGTTATTCGGGCCCCTAGCCGTTTTTAAATATTTATAAGCCGTATCGTCGAGGATAAAACCGTAACCGAAATAACCGTTATAATAATTATAATAATTATAACAATTACATAAATTTTCGTAATTACCGACGCCTATTCCGTTGTTAATGACGTTAAATTTATCCGGGTTAATAATCGGGTAATAATTATTTTAAAAATAAAATATAACTGGATTTCGACGAAAACGGTAAACAAGAAAAAGAAAACCAGTTGTAAACTGACAGATATATTATGGTAAACGATTATTACGACGAAAAAGAAACGTATATAGGCGAAACAAAGGAAAATAACGATAATTTCGATAAATTAATTTTTATTTCGACTTTACTAACGTTTCGTTATACCGAATCGAAAATAAAAACAGATAAAGTAAACGTTATTAAAAAAATTTGCAAAAAATATAGTTGGTTATTTAATATTTATTTTTAATATTTTTAACATATATATTCCAATACTTATATATCCCCTAAAATCCTAGGTAATATAATAATAAATAAACCGGTTACGATGGAAATTATTATCGATAAATATTTTTAAATTACGTAAAAAAATACGAAATCGGATACCTTTAATATTAAATATATCGTTATTATAAAGCTTAAAAACGTACAACCGCTTAATATATTAATAAAGTACATTTATATTAAAATCGAAGTATTAATTAATAATTCCCTAATATCCGTTTATATTAATTCCGGAATATCTTATTAATTTATTAACAAAAAATGGTTTAAAGATAAAATTATTATATACGAAAAAACCGATACCGTTAAGCCGATTACCGCAAGCAGTATTAGAAACAAAATTTAATTAACAAAATAAATTATTTTTTCTTTTAATATTCCCGGCAAATTAAAATACGGCGTATAACGGAAAAATTAAATAACCGTTACAGCTTAAATTATAAATAAATTAACCTTTAACTTATTTTTTAATAACGAGTTTAATAACGTTTATAGTTTTATTATTAACTATCCGAAAAGATTAATTACGATAAGATCTTGTAATAATATAATAATTCTTATAAAAATCTTTAAAAAACGTAAATTTATGCACTGTTATGTTATAACGTTTGCTATAACGATTATTCCCTTAAAAACGATACTCGAAATTCCCGTTGCATATATTAATCTCCCAACCGTCGATAATAATCTAGGTATTAAACGGAATTATGTCTTTTAGGCCGAATTCCCCGGAACTATTAATTCCGTTATCGATATAACAATACCCAAAATCGTAATGTTTTTCAATTTTACGGATAAGCCGTAACGTATTTACCGTAAGTAACGCCTCGGGTCCATTAACGACATCGACGCCGAAGGATACTTCCTCATTACGTAGGATCGAGTTAACATGGTGGCGACGGCGTCATCTGTATTAAGCGATAAACAGGACTTCTGGCTGTCGGATGAATTCTCCATCGACGACAACACCTTTCACGTCCTGACATCAGATAAGGCAAACGTGGTATCGATATTTTCGCGATGGATTTGACAATACACAATATGACATGTATTTAGCAATGAACATGGTCAACCGAGACGTTGACGTCTCGTTGAGGGGGCAGTTGGTAGGCCGCATCTAGCTTATCATTAGATAAGCAAGTACACATATATCTGCAGGACAGATTACCAGCCAGCCTTAGACCAGATCAATATATCAACACGATTGACTTCATTCAAGGAGCCTACTACCGAAACGAAACGGTTATAAAAGTTTCTAAACGGGCCGAAATAATAACAGTAATAAATAAAAGCGTTAAGAATTAAACGCATAAAGAACTTAATATAAAACGTATTTAAACCTTTCGCATATGTTACCCTAATGCTATTATACGTTCTCTAATAAAATCCCAGTAAAGTTTAAACCTAGTAAAACAATTTTAATATTAATTTAGGACCGAATTATTTCCAATTAATCCTTAAAGGAAAAAATTAATCGTTTATCGAAAACTACAGAAAAAATAATTACCCAGAAAATAAATTAACTTTTAAAAGAAATAAAACGGATCCTGGCGTATTTTTTAATTTTTAATTAATATAATACGGTAAACGTTACGTTTTACCCCTTAAGGAATTCGTTTATTTTAAACTTAAAATTTACGATATACATCTTTAACTTTATTAACATATTCCTAAATTATAAAATAATAATTTAAAACGACGGAATATACGTAAAAAATAACTTCGTCCGGATTAAAGAATACAGAAAAATAAATATATTATTTTAAAGCTTAAAAGCTTAAAAACGTTACGTTTATATAACATAACCTATTACGAAAATTTCGTATATAACCTAGTATTTTTCCGGCAGCTCCGGAAAAAGAGATATTAATAAAATAAATAAAAAATTATTACGTTAACAAACAAATTCAACTAATTTATTATCGAAAATATTAATACGACGGCTATTTATATAACCTTTATATTTTATAAACGAAATATTAACTTATATATAACGAAACTACTATAAATCGGTAACGGTATAATTTAATACCTAAAATTAAGGTATTTTAAGCTCGAAATAATTGCCTAGTTATAATCCTATATAAAAGGAATATACTTAAAGGGTTTTATAACAGTTAAATACCAAATATATAACAAAGTAAAGGCTAAAAGGTAAATACGCAGAAAGCTAAGGGAAAAAACCTTTCGATTAAAACAGCAAATTACTATCGATTTTATAAACTTCGAAAAAACCTCGGAAAAATATAAATACGTTATATTCGCTATTAATATATATTTAAGTTTTATTTAGAACACTTAGCTTAAATACCGAAAGGAAAATATATTAATTATAACGTTTAAAAAGCATAATTAAAAAAATAATTACGATATAAATTAACGTTAAATTACCATCGTTTTTAATCGTATACATCTTTAAAATAGCAATATATCTATATAACCGTACCTTTAAATATATACTTTTTTCATAAAACTTATACGAAATTTATTACATTTACTTGATATATAAAAAACAGTATTATAATAGTTAATCGAAAATTTTAATAAATTTATTTACAAATATACGGTAATATAATTTACGCTATAATATCTACCGTTATAAAAAAATAAAAACTTTAAAACCTAAATTTTAAATATAAATTAACTTTTTAATCGGTTACCGATTTACGAATATTTATAAAATTTAAAATCCGGTAATTAATAAAATTATTACTATTCGAAACGTATAATTTAACGAAAAAGCTACTTTTTTAAATAATATTAAAAACCTAAAAAATAACATTTGGCACGTTATAAAAAAAAGTTATAAAAATTACTGCAACAAGTAAAACTACCTAATTAAAACCTAAGCTACTTAAATATATAAATATAAAAAAAAGACGAAAACCTAAACGGAATAATTTAACTACCGGTTAGACAGAAAAGGTAATTCCAAAATGATATAAACATACGAAACGTACAAAATAAAAAAAATAAACCTATTCGTATAAAATTAATTACTTTTATACGATAATTATATTTAAATTATTTCCGTCCCTTGAATTATTACTTTTACCAGCGTTTATTTTAATAATTACTATAATTATTATGTCGACGGAAATAATAAAAATAACTTTAAACTTTTAGTATACTATTTAACCTAAGGTAACGGTAAAAAACGAAAGCATTTTACGGATTATAAACATAAATTCCTTATACGTTCCATATCGAAAAAATAATTATCGGTATAATTATAAAATATAAAAAACCGCATTTAATATAAAATAATTAACTTATTTTATTAATATAATCGACAATCGGCCGGTAAATTACGGAAATTTAAAAAAAAATTATTTACTTAAAATATATATTACCTTAATAGGAAAAAATTCAATACGAAAATATATAAAATCTTTAAGTCGCGAAACCGGATATATAAATATAATTTATTACTACCGCCGCAAAGTTATAAAAAGCTAAATATATACCTTTTAAAGGAGATATTTCGTAAAACCAAAAAGGTTTACTTATAAAGCTATAAAAAATACGATCTTAGAAAATTATTAATTAATTTTCTATTAAAGGGAAATAAGTCCTAAAATATATATAGGTATACGTTTATAAATTCGATAAATATAGCTAATTATAAAAATATAAAGCACATGTCGTTGTACGAAACAATTAATAATTAAAAAACGCTTATAACAATATATACGTATCTACTCTAATTAAAAAATCATTTAAAGCCTTAATTACTATTACGGTTAAATTCGACTTGAAGCTAAAACAATATAACGCTATTAACGCCTTTATTAACGCCTAACTACCCTATAAAATATATATAAAAACACCTTTAAGATACTCGCAACATGGTAAAACTCTTCTAATTAAAAAGGCTTTATACAGCTTAAAAAAATCGCTATTATTATAACAAAAAAATTTTACCGGGACGTTTAAAAAACTAAAACTAAATTCCGTTCCTTATAAACCTTATTATTTTACTTATTAAAAGGTATTCATTTTCTTTTTTATAAACGATATTAAAATAGCATATCGTAAGGAAAATTAAAACCTCGTTAATTAATTAATTTAGTAAATTCGGAAATAGTATACCTTTATAAAAAGTAAAAACTTATAGTAATTTCTTAATATCGAAATAATTAAAAATAAATCTAATAGGAAAATCTAATTATCTTAATCCAACTTTATAAATAAACTAACTAACTTAATCCCTAAAAAAAATTTAAATAACATCTTAAAACCGCCTATAATTAACATTAAACTATTGCTAAATCTTAATCTAACCTATCTAAGCTTTATTAATAAATATCAAAAAAATCGGTTCTATTTTTTACGTAACAATTAATACACAACTTAATATATCTTTTGCTATATCCCGACTTACCCGTTTTAATTTAAACCCTAACGATATATATTATAAAGCCGTTAATCGAATTATATTATACCTAATTAAAACTAAAACGTTAACGTTATAATTCGAAAATGAAAATTCGTTAAATATTTAAAATAACGTTTCCTTTACGGAAAATTTAATTAATCGAAAAAATTCTTAAGTTTACGTTATAAAACTAATTAAAAAAAATAACAGGCAAATAAATAAAATACAGTAATTACTTTTATAACAAAAGCAAAATTATTATTTTTTACGTAAGTTATAAAAAAAGCTTTATATAGCTTTCGACTAATTAAAAAACTAAAAATTACCCTAAATACTAAACCGTTAAATATATAATATAATAATTAATAAATTATACGGCTTATTAACGCTAACGTTACCTTATTATAAATAAAACTATAATACGTAAATATATATATAATTATTAATTACAAAAAACCGTAAAAAAACTTAATTTAAATAGATTATACGCTTATAAGCAATATGCTAATTAATAAATTAACTAAAACCTATTACGTAAATTATTTAAACATTTCAAAAAATAACTAAAACTAATAAATATTACGGAAACCTTGAAATAACTGAAAAATACCCTGTAAATAATTTCGGAGGAAAAATTAACTAAATAAAAAAATTCTATTACCGGAAAAAAAGTTAAATAAAAAGCTATAGCTATAAAAAGTAATAATATATAACGATTAACGCCATAAATGCTTTAAAGCGTTAAGGGGTATATTAGTTAGCAAAGGGTACTAAACGTACCTTAAATACGGAAAAGGTCCTCTTAATCGGAAAATATATATTCCGTTACTAGGTTATAAAAAAGCTGTACGCGTACGAGAAATATACGCAACTTAACCTAATATAACAACATAACTGATATCCCCTATATCTAACAGTAACGAATTCCTGACAATAATCTCTCCGCCTGTATCGTTACGAAAAAAACCAAAGTCCTGAAATACGAACGCGGAATCTGTCAGATATAGGGGACATCAGTTGTGTTCTTGTATTAGGCTAACTTGCGTGTGTTTCTCGTACGCGTACAGCTTTTATATAGCCTAGTAACGGAACATATATCTTCCGATTAAAAGGACCCTTTCCGTATATGGGGTACGTTTAGCACCCCCTACTAACTAATACACCCCCTTAACGCCCTAAAGCATTTATGGCGTTAATTGTTACATATTATCACTTCCTAAAGCCATAACTTTCTATTTAACCTTTTCTCCGGCAATTAATTCCTCCTAATTAGCCATTTTTTTTTCTAAAATCATTCGCAAAGTATTTCTTTGCCATTTAAAAGCTTCCGTAATATCCATTAATTTTAGTTACTTTTTAAAATACCTAAATAATTTACGTAATAAAGCTTTAATTAATCCATTAATTAATATATCGCCCGTAAACGTATAATCGACTTTAATCAAATCCCTCTTTACGGCTTCTCGTAACCAGTAATTATATATATCTATATACCGCAACTTCGTCTATAACAGGGTAACGTCGGTATTAACAAACCGTATAATCTATTAATTATCGCATTATATATTTAACAATCCAGCATCCAAAATAACTCCTAATTCTTTAATTAATCGAAAACTAAACAAAGTTTTTTTAATAACTTACACAAAAGATAACAATTCCGCTTTTATTATAAAAATAATTACTATATCTTACTTATTCGCCCGTTATTTTATTATTCCTTTAAATAACTTTATAACATAAACTTAAAAACTTTTTCGATTAATCGTATTATTTGTAAAAAAGGCGTTATTTTAAATATTTAACAAATTTTCGTTTCCGAATTATAACGTTAACGTTTTAATCCTGATTAAGTATAATATAATTCGATTAACAGCTTTATAATATACGTCGCTAAGGTTCAGGTTAAAACGGGCAAATTGGGATATAGCAAAAGATATATCGGGTTACGTATTAATTGTTACATAAATAATAAAACCGATCTTTTTTTAATATTTATTAACAAAGCCTGGATAGGCCAGATTAAGATTTGGCAATAATTTAACGTTTATTATTGGCGTATTTAAAAGGTTATTCAGATTTTTTTTAGGGATTAAGTTAACCAGCTTATTTATAAAGTTGAATTAAGATAACCAGATTTTTCTATTAGGTTTATTTTTAATTACTTCGATACCGAGAAACCATTATAAGTTTTTGCCCCTTATAAAGGTATACCGTTTCCGAATTTGTTAAATTAACTAATTAATAAAATCTTAATCTTCCTTACGATATACTGTTACGATATTATCTACAAAAAAAAAATAAATACCCCCTAACGAATAAAGCAATAAAATTTATAAGGAACGGGGTTTAATCCCAATCTTTTAAACGTCCCGGTAAAATCTTTTTACTATAATAACAGCAACTCCTTTAAATTATATAAAACCTTCTTAATTAAAAAAGTTTTATTACGTTATAAATATCTTAAAAATATCTTTATATATATTTCATAAAGTAGCTAGGCGTTAACGAAAATATTAATAGCATTATATTGCTTTAACTTTAAGTCGAATTTAACCGTAATAATAATCAAGGTTTTAAATAACCTTCCAGTTAAAATAAATACATATATATTACCATAAACGTTTTTTAGCTATTAATCGCCTTATATAATAAGACGTACTTTATATTTTTACAACCAGCCATATTTATCGAATTTATAAACATATACCTATATATACCCTAAGACCTATTTCCCTTTAGTAAAAAATTAATTAATAATTTCTTAGGATTGCATTTTCTTATAACTTTGTAAATAAGTCTTTTCGGCTTTATAAAACATTTCCTTTAAAAAGTATGTATTTAGCTTTTTATGGCCTTACGGTAATAGTAATAAGTTGCGCCTATATATCCGGTTTCGCAACCTAAGGATTTTATATATTTTCGTATCGAAGCCTTTCCGATTAAGATAACGCGTACTTCGGGTAATTAACTTCCTTAAATTTTCGCAGCTTACCGGCCGATTATTAATTATACTAATAAAATAAGTTACTTATCCTGTATTAAATGTAGTTTTCTATATTTTATAATCGTACCGATAACCATTATCTCGATACGGAACGTATAGGAAATTTACGTTTACAACCCGTAAGGTACTTTCGTCTTTTACTATCACCCTAGGTTAAATAATATAACAGGAACTTAAAGTTATTTTTATTATTTCCGTTAACGTAATAATCGTAACAGTTATTAAAGTAGACGTTAGTAAAAGTAATAGTTTAAGGGACGGAAATAATTCGAATATAACAGTTATATAAAGGTAATTAATCTTATACGAACAAGCTTATTCCTTTTTATTCCGTACGTTTTGTACGTTTACGCCATTCTGGAACCACCCTTCCTGTTTAACCGGTAACTGAATTATTCCGTTTAGGTTTTTGTCAGATATTCAGACCAATTGTTAGCTCACTGAGCCACGAACCCCTCTTGGGTCGTATCAGCGACTGTTGTTGGACAGCTTCTTATCAGGATTTATATGGGGTCCTGTCTTAGCCTAGTCTTCTTGGCTACAGGGGGCTGTATTCTTACAGTTTTTATTTTTTTTTTTATATTTATATATTTAGGTAACTTAGGCTTTGATCAGGTATTTCTACTTATTACAGTAATTTCTGTAGCTTTTTTTCTATAACGTGTAAAAGGTTGTCCTTTAGGTTTTTAATGTTATTTAAAAAGGTGGCCTTTTCGTTAAATTGTACGTTTCGAATAGTAATAACCTTATTAATTAGCGGGTTTTAGATTTCGTAGATATTCGTAAATCGGTAACCGATTAAAAAGTTAATCCAGGTTTTAAAATTTAATTTTTAAAATCTTTATTTTTTTTTTATAGCGGTAATTATTATAACGTAAACTATATAGCCGTATATTTGCAGGTAGGTTTATTAAGGTTTCCGATTAAGTATTATAATACCGTTTTTATATACCAGATAAATATAATAAACCTTATATAGGCTTTGCTAAAAAAGTGCGTATTTAAAGGTACGGTTATATAGATATATTGCTATTTTAAAGATGTATATAATTAAGAACGAAGGTAATTTAACGTTATTTCGTATCGTAATCGCTTTTTTTTTTAATTATACCCTCTAAGCGTTTTATACCTCCGTTCTAAGCCTGGGTATACGGTGTTAAAAGTTTAAATTTAATGTTAAAAAAAGGCGATTATAATATATTTCGAAATTAATAATTTTTTAAAATTTCATTGTTGTATTCGATTACTTATGGAAAAACCTTGTCCTAATTTTTTAGGATTCCTAGGAAATGTTCGAACGTTATAATCAGTATATCTTACTTTCGGTTCTTAAAGTAAATGTCTTAAATAAAGCCTAAGTACTTGTCGGTAGCGAACATGGCGTATTTATATCTTTCCGGGTTTTTTTCGAAGTTTGTAAAGTCGATAGCGATTTATTATTTTAATTAGGAAGTTTTTTTTTTTGGTTTTTAGTGTATTTGCCTTTTAACTTTCGTCTTACTATATGCTTAATATTCGATTGTTATAAAACCTTTTAAGCGTATTCCCTTTATATAGGATTGCAACTGGGCGATTATTTCGGGCCCAGGGTATCCTAGTTTTAAGTACCAGATCGTACCGTTATCGATTCGTAGTAATCTCGCTATATATAAGTTAACGTTTTATCTGTAGGATATAAAGGCTGCATAGGTAGTTGTTACGTTAATATTTTCGATAACAAACTAATTAAATTTGTTTATTAGTATAATAACCACCTAATTATATTTGTTTCGAATAAAATTATTAATTTTTTCGTTATTTTATTAATATTTTTTCTTTCGAAATTGCCGGAAAGATATTAAGTTATATACGAAATCCTTATAATAAGCTACGTCGTATAAATATAATGCTTTTAAGCCTTTAAAGTTTTAAAATAGTATATTTATTTTTCCGTATTCTTTAATTAAGATAAAGTTGTTCCTTACGTATATTCCGTCGTTTTGGATCGTTATTTTATAGTTTAGGAACCTGTTAATAAGGTTAAAGATATATATCGTAGATCCTGAGTTTAAAATAGACGAGTTTTTTAAGGGGTAAAACGTGGCGTTTACCGTATTATTTTAATTAGAGATTAAGAAATATATTAAGATTCGTTTTACTTCCTTTAGAAATTAATTTATCTTTTAGGTAATTATTTTCTTTATAGTTTTCGATAAATGCTTAAAAAAATTTTTTAAGGATTAATTAAAAGCGATTCGGTTTTGGATTAACGTTAAAATTGCTTTATTAGGTTTAAATTTTGCCGGAACTTTGTTAAGGAACGCGTAAAAGTATTAGGGTAACGTATACGAAAGGTTTAGGTACGTTTTATACCGAGTTCCTTGTACGTTTAACTTTTGGCGTTTTCGCTTATTGCTGTTGTTATTTCGGCCCGTTTAGGAATTTTTACGACCGCCTTATTTCGGCTTATGCCCTGGGGTTTTCCTTTGCGGTTAAAGGTTATTTTTAGCTTTTTCCTAATTAGGATCGTTTTAATTAAAAGGATTTGCGGGTGTTCCGTAAAACGTTAGGAACGTTGCTTTAATATTTTTAAATATAAGTTATGGATGGGTTATGGTTTAGTAATTTAAAAGGTTAACCGTTATTTCTTAATAATTAATTATATTATTATTAATTTTAAGCTTTTTTATTATCTGGAATATAATTATTTAAGTTTTTATAATACGTATTAATACTGTATACAAGTCGTTAACCTATACGATTATTGTTTTCGTTTTTAAGATTTTATGTTGCTATCCCTAAGCTATAACCTTTTGTTATTTTATAATTTATTCGTTTAATTTCTTTACCGATTTTAAGGTTTATTTTAGCTTTTTACGGTATTTTCGTTAAGTGTTAATTAAAAGCTTGCTGTTATATATTTTGTCGGATTTAACTAATTTGGCGTATTATTTCCGTAAGTTTTTTCCTGGGAAAAAATTTATTTTCTTAATTACTGGAAATATTAATTCTAGGATTTATTTTATAAGGTTATTATTGTTTTTTCGGAAAATATCGTATTTGCGATTTTTATAAATATATGTTATAAAGTCCTAATTATAAACTTATCTGTTTTCGGTCGTTATTTTAAAGGTATTCGTTAGGTAATTGGTATAATTAATTTCTTTATAAGTTCCTCCGGAGGATATAAATATGGTTAAAAAACCGTTAAGGATATTTATTCGTATCGTATAACGGATTCGTCGTTTCGGATATAAGGTTATATTAAGTTCTGTTAATTTAACAGGCTACGGGAATGACTAATTAGGATCGATATAATTTTATATATTAAGGGCGTACGTTTTGGCCTGGAATTTGCTTTTGAAACGGTTCCAGTCCTTAGGTCCGTTATAGATGATAGAGGACGTTAATAATACCGTTATTATTGTAATTAATAAAATATACGAATAATTATTATTAATATATAACTTATATCGTCTTAGTAATAACTGATTAATTAATAATAACGCGAATTAAACGAATAAGATTTTTAATTATTAGATATAGGGGATATCAGTTATGTTCTTATATTAGGCTAACTTGCGTGTATTTCTCGTACGCGTACAGCCTTTGTATAGCCTAGTAACGGAACATATATCTTCCGATCAGAAGGACCCTTTCCGTATATGGGGTGCGTTTAGCACCCCCTGCTAGCTGACAGAATCCTTGCCATTCTTTCCCCGAACGGCGGAAACGTTAAGCTGGGACAAACCTATCTTTTTTTTAAGGGACCAACGTTACGAAACTATCGTAAGGTAATTAAGGTGGTTGCAAAGAAAGGGCTTTAACGCCAGTTCGGAAAAGTCACAATATTACCATTTACACATATAAATAACGTCAGCCAAAAAAGCGGTAATTTTTTTAGGTGTAGGCTCTGGAGTAGATACGAATGTTATATTGTAAGTCCCCAGTTTTATTATATGTACTGATGTACACGTTGTCATTAGGCCATTAGTCCCCTAAGCCGTTGTCGATCAGAGCCTAAGGTAGGTATAGGCCCCTAAGGTTAGCAAGTTGGAGGAAAGTGCAACGACCAAATCGTCAAATTAATTTCAACTATGGGTAGTGCAAATCACCTTGATCTCTTTAGTTCTTTCAAAGTCTTCATAATGTCATGGCAAAGCCATAGTAGACAAGAGACAATTTGCTAGAATCGATACTGCAGCTCCGTTTTGACGACCAGACCGTATACAGCATTCTCGCTTTCCAAGTTCCGTCAGGGTTCGTCATGCGTCCCTAACAATCCAACCCCCGGTGACATGTGTTTCTGGGTAATTAAACATCATTTCAGGGAGCCATAGCTGCCTCAAACTTCTCATCGGCCTCAGCCTGTTTGAGCTTGTTGCCCATGCGACCCCACATCCCCTTGATAACGGCAGGGTCATGCTCAATGTAGGGACCTCACAACTTCTCGCTTTTGGCCATTAGCCACTTAATGTTTCCTGTGATGGAAGATGAGTTTGTTGCTCGACAAGCAGGCATATGACGCCGACGGAGGTTGGGTACGTACCGAAGTCCTGTGGCCTTCACATTCGTATCCGACGGAAGTCGATAGGGCGTTAGTTGCAACAATTTTTCTGAAGGTGGGTAGCTCTCTTTTTTTATTCGCCACACTAAGACAATCAGCTTCCGCAGGAAAAGCTACCTTTG